>JASAMV010005514.1:0-58694 GCA_030248065.1 Rhynchonema sp. JSB1_4
CCTGTGGCACATCGGGTGAGGAACGACGAGCTTCTGCATCAATGTCTGCCTTGGTCGTGTGTCGACTCATGCGCTAGGCTCACCTTAGCAGACTGTTGTAGTTCAGATTCTGCTAGTTGCACGCCTGTGGCACATCGGCTGAGGAACGACGAGCTTCTGCATCAATGTCTGCCTTGGTCGTGTGTCGACTCATGCGCTAGGCTCACCTTAGTAGACTGTTGTAGTTCAGATTCTGCTAGTTGCACGCCTGTGGCACATCGGCTGAGGAACGACGAGCTTCTGCATCAATGTCTGCCTTGGTCGTGTGTCGACTCATGCGCTAGGCTCACCTTAGTAGACTGTTGTAGTTCAGATTCTGCTAGTTGCACGCCTGTGGCACATCGGCTGAGGAACGACGAGCTTCTGCATCAATGTCTGCCTTGGTCGTGTGTCGACTCATGCGCTCTGCCTTGGTCGTGTGTCGACTCATGCGCTAGGCTCACCTTAATAGACTGTTGTAGTTCAGATTCTGCTAGTTGCACGCCTGTGGCACATCGGCTGAGGAACGACGAGCTTCTGCATCAATGTCTGCCTTGGTCGTGTGTCGACTCATGCGCTAGGCTGACCTTAATAGACTGTTGTAGTTCCGAGTCTGCTAGTTGCACGCCTGTGGCACATCGGCTGAGGAACGACGAGCTTCTGCATCAATGTCTGCCTTGGTCATGTGTCGACTCATGCACTAGGCTCACCTTAGTAGACTGTTGTAGTTCAGTCTGCTAGTTGCACGCCTGTGGCACATCGACTGAGGAACGACGAGCTTCTGCATCAATGTCTGCCTTGGTCGTGTGTCGACTCATGCGCTAGGCTCACCTTAGTAGACTGTTGTAGTTCAGATTCTGCTAGTTGCACGCCTGTGGCACATCGGCTGAGGAACGACGAGCTTCTGCATCAATGTCTGCCTTGGTCGTGTGTCGACTCATGCGCTAGGCTTACCTTAGTAGACTGTTGTAGTTCAGATTCTGCTAGTTGCACGCCTGTGGCACATCGGCTGAGGAACGACGAGCTTCTGCATCAATGTCTGCCTTGGTCGTGTGTCGACTCATGCGCTCTGCCTTGGTCGTGTGTCGACTCATGCGCTAGGCTCACCTTAATAGACTGTTGTAGTTCAGATTCTGCTAGTTGCACGCCTGTGGCACATCGGCTGAGGAACGACGAGCTTCTGCATCAATGTCTGCCTTGGTCGTGTGTCGACTCATGCGCTAGGCTGACCTTAATAGACTGTTGTAGTTCCGAGTCTGCTAGTTGCACGCCTGTGGCACATCGACTGAGGAACGACGAGCTTCTGCATCAATGTCTGCCTTGGTCGTGTGTCGGCTCATGCGCTAGGCTCACCTTAGTAGACTGTTGTAGTTCAGATTCTGCTAGTTGCACGCCTGTGGCACATCGGCTGAGGAACGACGAGCTTCTGCATCAATGTCTGCCTTGGTCGTGTGTCGACTCATGCGCTAGGCTTACCTTAGTAGACTGTTGTAGTTCAGATTCTGCTAGTTGCACGCCTGTGGCACATCGGCTGAGGAACGACGAGCTTCTGCATCAATGTCTGCCTTGGTCGTGTGTCGACTCATGCGCTAGGCTCACCTTAATAGACTGTTGTAGTTCAGATTCTGCTAGTTGCACGCCTGTGACACATCGGCTGAGGAACGACGAGCTTCTGCATCAATGTCTGCCTTGGTCGTGTGTCGACTCATGCGCTAGGCTCACCTTAGTAGACTGTTGTAGTTCAGATTCTGCTAGTTGCACGCCTGTGGCACATCGGCTGAGGAACGACGAGCTTCTGCATCAATGTCTGCCTTGGTCGTGTGTCGACTCATGCGCTAGGCTCACCTTAATAGACTGTTGTAGTTCAGATTCTGCTAGTTGCACGCCTGTGGCACATCGGCTGAGGAACGGCGAGCTTCTGCATCAATGTCTGCCTTGGTCGTGTGTCGACTCATGCGCTAGGCTCACTTAATAGACTGTTGTAGTTCAGATTCTGCCAGTTGCACGCCTGTGGCACATTGGCCTAGGAACGACGAGCTTCTGCATCAATGTCTGCCTTGGTCATGTGTCGACTCATGCACTAGGCTCACCTTAGTAGACTGTTGTAGTTCAGTCTGCTAGTTGCACGCCTGTGGCACATCGGCTGAGGAACGACGAGCTTCTGCATCAATGTCTGCCTTGGTCGTGTGTCGACTCATGCGCTAGGCTCACCTTAGTAGACTGTTGTAGTTCAGATTCTGCTAGTTGCACGCCTGTGGCACATCGGCTGAGGAACGACGAGCTTCTGCATCAATGTCTGCCTTGGTCGTGTGTCGACTCATGCGCTAGGCTCACCTTAGTAGACTGTTGTAGTTCAGATTCTGCTAGTTGCACGCCTGTGGCACATCGGCTGAGGAACGACGAGCTTCTGCATCAATGTCCGCCTTGGTCGTGTGTCGACTCATGCGCTAGGCTCACCTTAATAGACTGTTGTAGTTCAGATTCTGCTAGTTGCACGCCTGTGACACATCGGCTGAGGAACGACGAGCTTCTGCATCAATGTCTGCCTTGGTCGTGTGTCGACTCATGCGCTAGGCTCACCTTAGTAGACTGTTGTAGTTCAGATTCTGCTAGTTGCACGCCTGTGGCACATCGGCTGAGGAACGACGAGCTTCTGCATCAATGTCTGCCTTGGTCGTGTGTCGACTCATGCGCTAGGCTCACCTTAATAGACTGTTGTAGTTCAGATTCTGCTAGTTGCACGCCTGTGGCACATCGGCTGAGGAACGACGAGCTTCTGCATCAATGTCTGCCTTGGTCGTGTGTCGACTCATGCGCTAGGCTCACCTTAATAGACTGTTGTAGTTCAGATTCTGCTAGTTGCACGCCTGTGGCACATCGGCTGAGGAACGACGAGCTTCTGCATCAATGTCTGCCTTGGTCGTGTGTCGACTCATGCGCTAGGCTCACCTTAATAGACTGTTGTGGTTCAGATTCTGCAAGTCAGACCAGGTATACAAAGTGTACTACTCGTGCTTTATTTCCTTTTTGTATGCCGAGCTACAAAACCGGAGGTTGCTTAATTTTTGCGTCTTCGGAAGAGCCGACTTCATACTTTTGGATCAATTTCTCAAAAGCACCCAAGAATCCGTAAAGAAACGATGTGTGCAAGTATAGTGGAACCGAAAAAAACGTATTTTCCGCCTGAAACTAATATTTACATTCACCAAAAAGGTTTTTTTCGAAATTTTTTCTAGTGTAAATCTGGCATCCTTCGACATGGCGGATGCTTACAAACAAAACGCTTTTTTCTCGCAATTTAGGGCCATAGACAACAGTTTATTATAGCCTCCAGCGGTGTGTATGAGACTTGAAACCTTGTTACATGGTCTTCCCTGTATCCTGACCGCCAATCGTTGCGACTTGAACCTCGCGGCAAATCACTGAAGGACGATGAAACATTATCCAGTTTGAACCTTCCTACCAAACGCGCGCAGCTGTTCCTCAGGGATTTGGGACCTCAAATTGGCTGGAAAACTGTGTGTGAATTTTTAAATCTGATTTTTGAAAGCTTTATCTTCGAAGTTCCCCTTTTCAAATGGATTTTATTGCAGGTATTTTTGATCGAGTATGCTGGTCCGTTCATTGTCTACCCGATTTTCTACTTGCGACCGAGTCTTATGTATGGAACCGGTTCGTGTAGCCATAATTTATCGCTTAAACCGGTCCCGCCGCTATTGTTTTTTGGGGTTTTCTGGTTCTGTTTTGTTCTGTTCTGTTTCTGGTTCTACTTGGCACTGGGATCAGGAGCATTAACCTTGAAAAACTTCGCCAACTGATCGAAATCGATCCACCAACATGGACGTTCGGGAAAAAACCAGCCCACGCGCAGTCTGTGCATAGAAATCAGGACCCGCAAAGCAAAATTCAAAATGACTGACGGTGGTATAGGCGCCGGGTTACGGTAGCTTGACAAAACGTTTGGCTTTTGCAAAACAGCTAATGTTTTATCGGGCTACCGTGACTCGCTGCCGGAATATCACGTCGCGGTGATTTTGAATTTCTATTGCAATTCCTGATTATCATGTGTGGATGTGCGTCAATATCGAACAGTTTTGTTCCCGTTATGTTTGCGGATTGATTTCGGTGGGTAATAGCCGATTTGGTGGTCAAAATTAATGTTCTTGATCTCGATGCCAGCTAACGATGTGAGCAAAAAAACATGATCGAAAAACAATAGCGGCGGGGCCGCTTTAAGCTTGAATTTTTTCATCAGACGAGCGGTGTAGCTGGGGTAGGGGTACCCAGATGCGACTGTACTGCGTACAGTTGGTAGGTAGATTGACGCTCCATCCTGGAACAGTTGGTAGATCAGCGCCCCCTCCCCCGGCTGGTACAGTAGGTTGCGAGTTTTTTGCTCAAAATGGTATAAAATCGGTATTTTTACTCCAAATAGGCGAAATATTGCGCGCTACGCGTCGAAATTGGCGTTTTAGAGCACATTTTCTTCAATATAGACAAAAATGTTGTTCACCGATGTTCGCCCTAAAGCTCGGCCGGTCAGACCTGTTCGGGGGCCAAAATAATGTATGTCAGGATTTGTTCTTTTTGCCCAAAAATTAGGGGTTGAAAGCTTTTTTAGTCCAATAATATATGTAAATTTTGTTTAATCTATGTAATCTCAAAATAATATCTGTCACAATATACATGTATTATTTTTTATTTTAATTTGTTTATTTATTTTATTTTATTTATTTTAATTTTTATTCCAACGCACAGGCGCGTCCGAGATGCCGATGGAGCAAGTGGTGCATCTGGCCTGCGCCTGTTGGCTGTTTCATTACGGAAAGCGATTGTTTGAAACGGTGTTCATTCACAGATTCAGTCACGGCACCATGCCGCTCGTGAACGTGTTCAAAGTTGGTCGACGAGCGCTTTGTGTTGATTTTTTTCAACATTCGAATATGATATTTTGTGTCAGAATTCCGGCTACTACTGGGGTTTCACGGCGTTCGTCAGTTATTTCGTCAATCATCCGTTATATTGGGCGCCAGGTGCGCGTTCGTTTCCTTTCCAGTAAATTGTCGATAATTTATTGCGGCTTGGAGAACGTATTTTTGCAGATTTTGGTCGCGCTCAAATCGGCGTCGGTTTGGCCATGTTTATGGTGAGTGCATGTCAAGTTTAATTCGATTAAGCAAATTGCTATAGTAAGTTTCTAATTTAGTTGCCTCATGCATTTTTACAGCTGCAGAACAACTCGTGTTCGAAGTCGACGCAGGCAACAAGCTCAGCACACAATCAACAAGCCACGCAGCTGACACACACAGCTTGTGTGACTGAAACATTCGAAACGCACACGATCCAGCTGCGTGGCTTGTTGACTGTGTGTTGAGCTTGTTGCCTGCCTCGACTTCGAACGGAAGTTTCCCTGCGTCTGTAAAAGTGCATGAGACAACGAAATTAGAAATTTACTATTGAACGGTCAGCGAAGCATTTATGGGTGTGCGAACAATGATAGATCATTTGACACATGGCACAATTGAGGAAGATCTTTTTGGGTCATTTTTTAGAAGCCCCCTCGGCCACGGGAAATGTTTGGGTTTTTGGTGACCCCCCGATGTTTTTGAATGTTGGGGGTATGTATGGGAAATCTCCCGAACATTGGGCCGGGTATGGGAAAATTTCGATTTCTCAACAACACCACTGGCGCACGGTTGTTTCAGTTATCTGAATACGGCAACTTCGCCGTTCACGTTGCACTGCGCAATCTTCGACCGCCCGGCACGAAAATACGAAAGATTCCGATGCCCACGAGCAATCCGTTTACGTGGCTGTTCAATTACGTGTCCTGTCCGAATTATACGTACGAAGCCTGTGCCTGGCTCGGATTTAGCATCATGACCCAATGCCTGCCTGGTTGGCTTGGTTTGGTCTGGCAGTTTGTACAGTCGTGCATGAATGTTTCGACGGCACTATAAATGTGGCCTGAATTCTTGACAAAACAATGTCTCCCGTGCCCGTCTTTCTGATTTTCGAAAAACCAAAGAACTTTGACCAAACATTTCATCAACGAATGATAAACGTTTTATGTTTATCTGGCAACAACATTTTCACCGCCGGTCGAAATTAATGGCATCTGTAATTCTCTAAAAGTGCCAAATACAAAGGTCAGGTTACGGTAGCACAAGGATTACGGTAGTTTTTGGGGAAGGGTGTTGGGGCCCCGAGCTAGTGTATCCCCGAAACTCGTTGACCGGACCAGATTGATAATAAAGCTTGATTTTGGAAGCAAATGTTATTCGGCAACAACAAACTTGTTCATGCTTCTTCCAGCCCTGATCTTCTGCGCGGTGGGTTTCGGTCAAATGGCCATCTGGGCACTTGGCAAACATCGCATTTATCGACGCGAGTTCCCGGATTACCCCAAACAACGCAAGGCCATCGTACCCTTTCTGCTGTGAACCGTCAAGCATCATTCTTGTGTTGTTTGATTGGCATGGTAATAATAATGGAAACGTTAATTGGAGACCGCTGGACCGCCGACCGTTACTTTCGGATACGGTAGCGCCAACACGTCAGCATGCCTACCGTAGCCCATTGCCGATAGCGGTCTCCGTGCGCGGCTCCTGCTTGCGGATCGGAAATCTACCGTAACCGAAAGAAGCGGTCGGCGGTCAGCCGTCTCCAATTCACGGCCCCATAATAACAGGGTATAATGTTTGTGGAGGTACTGGCAAAGTTCCTCGCCAGTCAGTACTATTTGGCAAAAAGTAAGCCAGCATTTGGATTCACACAAACTCAAATCCAACCCACTGTTTGCACCAGGCAAAACGAGCGCTGTGCAGTGCGCCTTATCTGTGTGTTCTGTTGTCGTTGTGTTTGTGCTTGGATTTGATAATAAATTGTTTCGTGTCTCGTTGATTATATAGTTTGAAGAGATTAGATTAGAGATTTTTTAACATCTGTTGTATATCAGCTAGTGTTGTTTTTTTTACCAGACAGTGCCGATCTGTGACGCGCGTCAGTTCTGTCCAGCCCATTATTATCTATGTCAATTGCTGTTCGCTTGTGTTCTGTTTGTTGAGTGCGTTTTTATAGCTCTGGTGTAAATAACATTCGCAAAATACAGCAAACCAGTTTTTCTGATTCTAAAATGTATCTTTGCGTTGAGTTTGACATTATGAGCATCAGCGTCTTGGTTTCAATCGATTATTTTTCGTTGCAAAACTTGATTTCATTGCTTGCTGATTGTGGCTATATTATAAATAGGATCAAAAACATTGTTTTTGTCTGACATTACATTCCCGTCGCGTGTCTGTTTTTTCTGCTCAAACCAAATTGAGTTGATGGCATCATCTATTTCCCATAGTTTTTTTGACGAAGAAAAAAACGGCAGTGATATGATTCTTCCGCAGAGGTAATAAACCGAGTGATTAATGTGTTTGTTGATCGTATATTACTTATTCTCAACTTTGCTTCGGGTGTCCCGTGTCTCCCAACAGTGCGTCTGCGCTGATCGTACTACATCTCTCTGTCTGCCACTAATGCTATTTGCAATTTTTCTAATTCCGCGCTCACGCTGATATGATAACCGGTTCTTGTGTCTGCCGCTCTCTACCGCGGTATTATTTCCTTGGCTTCACAGTTTTCACACCACGTGGGGTTTGTTTGTTGGGTCATCATAGGTGTTGCTCGAAATTTTTGTGACATGTCTGGAGTAGATGGCGTCATTCATTTATACTGTTTCAACTTTTTGGTTTTTACCCCCTCAAAGACGCGTAGTTTCGAAGTGATTATGAATGTTGTGATTTTTATGGCCGCGTCATTAATTTTTCACCGTGTTTGTCAGCGCATGGGGCACAAATCGAAAATGACAGTTTTCCTGATAGAGCTACATTTGTGGTGAAATTCACTGTCGCGCGCTGTTTGCTTAGCAAGTTTTTCTGCGCAAGATTTGGACACAGGCCAGAACACATAATACCGGGTCCAGTTGCAAAGTTCCGCTGGCTTTTTTCTCGCTTCCCAAGCTTGCCCGTTGAGAACCACTGAACCCATAAAAACTGAACCAACTGTTTCTCTGGTAAGCCTGCGCTTTGTCCCGTCTTGTTGCGTCTGGAGTTAGGCGGAGCGCACGTAAAGAAACCCACTCTTTGCCAGCTGTTTTATCCCAGACAACCTTGCATTCCACCCAGTCTCCTTATTTCCGCTTTTTTGCTGTGCGCGCGAGGAATAATTGCAACAAAAAGTTTGCATCGCTGCTGACGTTTCTGCCCTGTTTGTTTCAGCAACGTGGGGTTGTAAACCGATCTATAATGTCACAACAACAGTCAACAACGCAGTCTACCAGCTCCGGACCCGGGACAAGTCCGGACAAGCAACCGACGTTCTCACTGTACAACGATAATGACACGTCTGCTTCAGGTTTGCTTGCTGAATTCGGAACTTGTTGCCAAAGTTGTGGTTTGGCCATTTGCGAACCGTTTAACCTCGATGGGCATGATAAACGTGTACCCGTGTTTTATGGTGCATTACAGACTGCACCTTGCTTTAATTAAATTCTTTTATTCTTGGGACATTTTCTGTGCATAGCTGTGGCACTAATTTTGGACCATCGTAAAAGGCAGATGAACAAATTTGTCTTCATACAAGATTTGGTATGTTGGTCAAAATTTAAGCTCGAATTCTAAGACCAAACATTTGATGCTCGGCAACAAATTAAATCGGAGACCCCAATGCGTCCCAATGTAAAACCAGGGTTCGCTGAAAGCAGACACTACTCGTAGTGGCTGACAGTGGCGATAATACGTTGTCCGTTCCCTTCCCTCCAACCGCATCGATTTGCTTTTCTACACCATATTATTGTGATCTCCATGTTTATTCAACGAAACTGCCGAAGCCACTGTTTTTTACTGACTGTTTAGGCACCTAAACATTGAAATCTGACACCTACGCTTTTTGACTTTAGGTGCAGTGACACCTAAAATTTCTGCCATTTTTGTTGTTTGGCCCCTATTTAGGCGTCAGAACGTCTTGCATCTAAAAATTGAAGATTTAAAGGCAAACTACGCCAACGCGAGCCCGATTTCGAAGGTGGTGTGTATTCAAAATGAATAGAAAGAGAAAATCATCATCCTGCACTTTGTATTCTTCGACGTGTAACATTTCCCAAATCAGCAGCCACGTCAGAATGTTTCACTATTCTGCCAGCTGCGAAATCGAGCTCATGTTGGAGTGGTTTGCCTATACGCGCGATAGCACCTGAGTCGCATTTGAAAAAAAACCGTGGAAGTCGACATCATCCACTATAAAGAGGCTTGACTGTAATAGCCATTATATTATCAGTTGAACGCTCAGTGGACGTCGACTCTGTAAGTGTGGCGGTGTCGGGCCCGGTTGACCCCTCCTATACGCCGAAAACACTCAAAGTTGTGACCGATGATGATAAAATGACGAAACTGACGTCTGCCGCGGTTGGTGTGTTTTCATGACTGTGTGAATTTTTTAGCTCGTGTTTTTTGAGTTCGCGAAATTGTGCAACCCTGTTTTTGGGCTGTATAGGCAAACTACGCCAACACGAGCCCGATTTCGCAGCTGACATAATAGTGAAGCATTCTGACGTGGCTGCTGATTTGGGAAATGTTACACGTTGAAGAATGCAAAGTGGAGCCTGATGATTGTCTCTTTCTATTCGTTTTGAATACATCGCATCTTCGAAATCGGGCTCATGTTGGCGTAGTTTGCCTTTACTCACTCACACATTCTGGTGAAACATTTGCAAGTAGAGGCAAACTACACCAACATGAGCTCGATTTCTCAGCTGGCAGAATAGTGAAACATTCATACGTGGCTACTAATTTGGGAAGTGCCACACGTTGAAGAATACAACGTGGAGCATGATAATTTTCTCTTTCTATTTGTTTTGAACACACAACACCTTCGAAATCGGGCTCGTGTTGGTGTAGATGTAGTTTGCCTTCGCACGGAAAAATTGCGAATTGCACCTGGTGAATTTTGAAAAAAAAACATGGACCGAACCGATTACCACGTTTGGTATCGCCCGGTGATGCTACGTCTGAATAGCTGTTCATCATTTTAGGTCGTTTTTTGGTGTTTGGTAGCTATTGGTCGCACAATGGCTTTATAAGAATCCATCCAAGATTTTTCCTGAATGGCAAAGCACGTCTCGATGCAGATCACAAGCGCCCTACTTACATTTTTTCCAAAACATTTTTGCAGGCATCGCACTCACTGTGTTCAAAAGCAACTCAACCGTGATATCGGAAGAAATGTTTTGGAAAAAATATAAATAGGGCGCTTGTGATCTGCATCGCGACGTGCTTTGCCATTCAGGAAAAATCTTGGATGGATTCTTATAAAGTCATTGTGCGACCAATACCATGCGAAAATTCTGGGAACTGTTTTGACAACTGTTTAAGCTCAATTTATAGTTTTGTTGAAACATTTCCCCGGCCAGTGCATGCAATTTATTGATTGCTGGCAACACACATGCATAAACGTACACGGCAGGCTGGCTGATGTCACAGGCACGATATATATAGAAGGACCATCAATGTCTTTTGAGAAGATCGAAGTCACATCAACACATTTGACGCATGAAACGCAAGGCCGCACAAATTAGACCGGATTGGACCTGTCTTTGTCACGTGAATTCGTTGTAAAAAAGGAGTCATTTGCGAGTGTGGTGCCACAACTTTCAATCTTCGTAAAATTTGTTCCCGCAGAGCTAAGAAAAGATTTTGCACTGGTCGAAAACCACCAGGTGCGTATTTGCTCAATACAAAAATAATGTTGAGCAGCAGTATATTGAGAATGGTGTCGTCATATTGTCCAAAATGAGCTGTTACGCTTTGATAAAATTAAGATGCCATTGGACACGCACATGACTTTTTAATCTCATTCACATCTATAAAAATCGGTTTATAATCAAAACTCAACCGAATTAAAAAAAGGATTTATTTCCCAAACTTTCGCAGGATTTGATCGCGACGCGAACCGACCAGATGCCAACGCCGGCGATGACCGGCCATCCGGCCAAACCGCCCGAGGTGTTGGAGGGCAGGGTGATGGTCATATACACTGGTGGCACGATTGGCATGAAGACCAGGGATGGAGGTATGGTATTTCCTCTTATGCAAGGCAAAGGAAACCAACGACCCCTCGACTCAACTCCAGTTTGGAGTCAATGAAACAGATTAAGAATGTGTCCTTGTTAGTCCAAGCACGACACTCAGCAGGAAACGTAGTAAATGTTTCATTGACATGCTGGCAGCGCACACGTATAGTCCACCCACGTGCTCGTGAGACGACTCTTTTTAAAGCATGCTTGGCCAGATTAAAAAATGCGCCGGTTAGGGCGGACTTAGGTTGAACACGGAAACCGGAACACGGAAATAATTTACATACAAGCCAGTTTCATGGATTTCCGTGCACACGGAAATATTTCCGGTTTCCGTGTTCCGTGATTTTTTTATATTCACGGAACACGGAAATATTTCCGTATCAGTAGTTGCTGTTTGCGTCAACACTCGGGCTTTTGACGTCAGCACGCTGGCTTTTGTCATCACCACCGCAAAAGCACCGTTTGCGAGCCTGAAGCATTTCCGTGTTCCGTGGCACGGAAATATTTCCGTGTTCCGGTTTCCGTGTTCAACCTAAGTCCGCCCTAACACGGGTTTTCGCAAACAAAAGAAAGAGATTGGACCGAGGGACATGATGACAAGTTCCAGCTGGCTGACCTCAGTTTGTTGCGTGCTTACGCGAACAGCAACATCGTTCAACACACAAATGTTTTGGGAGTCGAAAGGGAATTTACGCACCGAGGTGGAGAGCGTGTTTTTAAAAATACGTGCATTTCTCTTTCTTAAATACGTGGAACCGGAACATTATTGGATCCGTTCAAGTCAACCTCAAAATAAGTCGTCTCATGAGTTCGTGGCTGGACTATACAAAGCTCACAGCGAGCATGTGAAACATTGTTGTTGTTAGAGTCCACAGGCAAACGTTGACACGTTTTTGCCTGCTACGAGAGACTGAGTCGAAATTGTAAATTATAACACGGGGCCACTTGTTTCCTTGGACCAAGAAAAACAGGAAACACTATAAGTACTTCTGTCTGGGTGTGTTCCTTTCGACTTGTATATGTTCCACTGTTTATGTGATCAGATTAGTTGGCGTAAAACTACAGATCTTACTGCCATCGGTTTTAAATAATGAAAGCAAACCCGTCCGAAATGATGAACCTGGATTATGGTCATGTTTAAGTGGTCTCCTTCTCCTTAAATACCGCTCCCCGCGAAACCAGCGAGTGGTCAGAAATTTTGGAAAACAATTCGTTTTTATTTGTTATTTTTCTGCCAACGTAATTCCCTGAATTTTCATCAGCATTCTTTTACTGCACTGTGGTAAAACACCCACGGTTGCGGCGTGGTATAATGTCAAATTTGCAATCAGTTTCATCTGTACCTAATCTTGTGCAAATAGCCAGATTCCATACATGAAACTGCGTCACGCGCAATAATTTCTAAAGGCAAACCAGCCGTGCTTTGCAGACCTAGACCAAACCGTATCACCCTGAATTCATACACACTGGAAATGTTTCGGGTTACTGTAGCCACGTCTCGCGCGGTTAGCCGATAAAAAACACACAAGCGCGCGCTAAATGTTTCATGATCTTGGCTCTTTCACACGCAAGCGACGCGCGACGTGGCTACAGTAACCCGAAACATTTTAGGTGTGTAAGAATTCAGGGTGATACGGTATGGTCTAGGTCTGCAAAGCACGGCTTGTTTGCCTATACAGTGTCACGGTCGGATTACGCGAAACCGGCCATTTTTTAGTCGCTATTATAAACAACACTAAACACAACAACAATGAATAGTAATTACGAAGATAACGGTCAGATTGAGGACCAAAATGATGTCAAAAAATATCCGCCATATATGTAGATGGTTGCGACTCTAAAGAGTGTCACCATAACCCATAACGAGGGTGGACTACATTGTGTTTTACTAAATTTAGGTGCCATGAAACCTAAAAATTTGAATCTGGCACCTGGATTTTTTTTGAGTTTAGGTGCCAAAGTTATGCCCTTTTGGTGGTTTTTGGCCCCTATTTAGGTGCCAGAACATCTTCTTGGCACCTAGAAACGGAGATTTAGGTGGGTCTCATTCGAAAGAAAAACACTGACCTTTCAGTGTACTCGCCGGAGCCGGGTTTCCTGCCGCAGTCGATCCGCGCGACGCCCCATTTCAACGACACCGACTATGTGGACGCCCATTACAGCGGCGACGGTCGGGTGAAACCATTTGCGTTACCCCCAGTCAAGAATGTGGACAAGAGAATTGTGTACTGGATTGTCGAGTATGAACCGTTGTTGGACAGCTCCGATATGACGTTTGATGATTGGATACGAATCGCGAAGGATATTTATGTGAGTGCGCCGCTTTTGTTCGGTGTTGTTGTTTGGTCGTAGGCGTGTGCTGTTGTTGGTGCAGTCGTTTTCCTATTGATGATGACCTGGTGCACCGCCCGTGTGGAAAGTGAGGAGCCACGGACATCACTAATGTACGATCATTTTTTTTTAGATTTTGGACAAAATTGAGTTCGGTCAAAAAGTTGGGAAAATTTAGCGCCTTTGATTGGCACGTGCTGTACTGTATGCCTTCGAAGCACAAAGATCTGATCTGATAACGATCTTTCAATCAGACCTGTTTTGTCGCATGGATTTGGGATTGGTTTTTCTGCTGTGCTTTGTTGGTTCGATGCTGGTTCTCAAAGAATGGAAACACAATGCTTCATGCTTCATTTGGCTTTCTGCAATGCGCAGAACATTTATGCGCGGTAAACAAGCGGTGTTCGAGCTGGTTTTGCAATCGGTGAAACATCAGTCAGCATTAAAGTTGGCTGTGGCTCCATTGCAAATGCTTTCGTGTTTCATGTCAAGCAGACATGGGTGCAATTCAAGATGTTGACGTCTCTGCGAAATATCAGCGAGATTGTCCGCTGTTTTAACCATCTATTGGTCGCACAATGACTATATGAGAATCCATCCCCCTAATTTTCCTGCATTGAAAAGGCGGATGTTTGGCATTTTTTTCAAATTGGACCAGGTTTTGACAAGAACTTTGCATGCTTATCAGTGAGAAAAATGAGAAACACACGTGTGCAGATGTTTCACCCTGAATTCTACGCAACCGAAATGGTTCGGGCTCGGGTTACTGTAGCCACGTGTTACATGCTTTATGTGTGATATCGATTACAGCACACACACGTTGATCACTCCCGATAAATAAAGCGGGAAAAGAAAGAGAAAATAACTCCTTGTCAAAACCTGATTCAATTTGAAAAAATCGCCAGAAACCCTCCTTGCCGATGTAGGAAAAATATGGGGATGGATTCTCATATAGTCATTGTGCGACCAATACCACCCATGTGCGCGCTTCTGATATCAGATTATTTTCCAGAAATGGTACCAACGGTACGATGCATTTGTGGTGCTTCACGGGACGGACACGTTGGCCTACACGTCCAGCGCACTCAGCTTCATGCTGGAAAATCTGGGAAAACCGGTCGTCATCACTGGATCGCAGGTTGGGCGTCAAATAAGGTGTAGTGAATGTTTATGGTGATAAATTGTGGAGCGGACACATAGGTTTTTTTAGACACTTTTTAGGTGCAATTTGCACCTAAAATTTCAGAATTGCACCTAAAAACTGGAGGTTAGGTGCAACTTGCACCTAGATTTTTACACTTTGTTCATAAAACAAAATTCTGGGTGCAAGTTGCACCTAGAATTCGACATATTAGGTGCAAGTTGCACCCAGTCAATTTTGAAAAAAAACTATGAGCGGACATGAACAAGTGTCGGCGTTGCCTCTGAGGTTCAAACTTGGATTTGGTGGAAAATGGACCTTCCAACTAGAAAAAGTTCAAACTTGGGCTTGGTAGAAAGTGGAGCTTCCCCACAACATTGCAATCATCGCTGCTGCTTAAGATTGATCATTTTCAATCTATTTGACCACAATCTGTTCTGCGGGGAAATAATTTTCGCATTTATTCGATAGGCATTACCAGGTGATTACTTTGTGCAGGCACGTCTTAAATGGACTTTGTTCACATGATCCAAGTGAATACTGGGTTCAGCACCCCAATGCAGCAGTGACCGAAAAGTACACCAAGACAAAACTTGCATTTTAACCTCAAAACCAAATACAGATTCCGGTGGTCGAGGTGCGCAGTGACGGACGTGAGAATTTGATTGGCGCTCTTATTGTGGCTGGCGCGTATGACATTCCCGAAGTAAGTTGGTGGCGTGGAATGTTTGTTACTTTTTAGGTAAAATATCTATCATTTTATTGATATCAAGTTTGGCGGTCGGGTGTAGACCGATGATTTACACGCGGCGTGGGCGTAAATGTTGGAAACAAGTGTAATGTTTTTTTGTCCAAAAATCTGCTTTGGTCAGTTTTTTCGTAAACCACCACACCGAACTAAACATCGAGCTTGATGCAGCCAATGAAGCAATTCCAATCAGAAGTTCATATGATGGCAGGTATCCGTGTATTTCAACAACCACGTGTATCGTGGCAATCGTGTCTCCAAACTCGACAACAGCGGACTGAATGCGTTCGACAGCCCCAATATGTTGCCGTTAGCCAAAATGGAAATCAGCGTTAAAGGTTGGCTGGCGTGTGTGTTTTTACATATTATTATTATTGTTGTTTTGTTGTTTATTGCTCTCAGTGACGCATAAAACCATGCACGTAAATTAGTGATAGAAGCACAGTTACAAGACCGGGTGGGACAATTACGGAAATGAAAATAGTTACAACACTGGTTATAACAAAACCACACAAAATATTATTATTATTCCAAGGCGCCGATTCTTAGGCGCCGAATAGGCTCGCTGCACCTGTAATCGGATCAAAGTCACAAGCACCACCTGACCTTTTGCTACCATCGGTATCGACGACAGACTTTATAATAACGGATTCCAATTTCCGAGCGCTCTGGCACCTAAAATGAGTCTGAAGAACTCAATTTTTAATCACATATAATTGCAGTGAACCACGACGCAATCTTTCGTCCGCAGACCATCGGCGTCTGCCAGGTGCACACGAATCTCAACCGTCGTGTTGGATTATTGCGCATATTTCCGTCCATATTTATTGAAGCGGTTGGTTGTTTTTTTTTCAATATTTAAGAAGCTTAGTTTTGAAAATGTACCCTCAGGCTCAGTGTAACATCAGCGAACCAGGTAAAGGCAAACTATGCCAACACGAGCCCGATTTCGGAGGTGGTATGCGTACAAAACGAATAGAAAGAGAAATTATGCACCACGTTGCATAACGTGTAACTTTTCCCAAATCAGCAGCCACGTGTGAGTGTTTCACCACTCTGCCGGCTGCGAAATTGAGCTCATGTTGTTGTGGTTTGCCTTTAGCTTGCTCGGTGTGAGCGCACTGGTTCTGGGCATTCGGTATTTTTTTGTTTGTTTTTTTTTTTGCTTTTTTTGTTTGTGGAGTTCCTATTTGCGAAATGAATCAAAGCAATACACATTAAAAATCCCATCAAGAATACACTCATTTTCCAAAACATTTATTCTATATTTGACCATCATAGCATAGAACACACAACCATAGACCGATATGGCCAGCTGGTTGATGTTACAGCTGGAAATGACTGCCAAAACTTTCGAATCCAACGATGGATTTTTCCCATAAATATACAAGGTGCAAATCTTGTTCTTGCCCACGAGCTGTGCTCTTGTGGCAAATGTATGATTTTTGTGTGAAGACCGCTGGGGCTAACCGGCGGCGAAATTTTGGGTTGTAGTTTGGAACGCAACAAGAAACAAAGGAAATCTGCGACACAACGTTTACGAAATAATGGCTTGACACAGATCTTGCAATGGCTGCCTGGTCCAATCAGCAAGTTTGTCACAATACCGCTTTGTCTCGTTGTTCACTGTTGAAACAAAACTGCAACCAAAAGAAGATTGTCCGTCCGTTAGCTGGCAACGACCTAATGTTCACACGTGTAAATGCAACAGTGTAATTATTTCAGGTGCGTGCATTCCTGGCGCCACCAATGGAGGGCGTGATCATTCAAACATTCGGTGCGGGAAATATGCCCGCGCGGCGACTCGATATCATACAAGCGTTGAAGGAAGCAGTCGACAGAGGCGTGATTGTGGTCAATTGCAGTCAGTGCGTGCGGGGCGAAGTTGATCTGCATTATGCCACTGGCAAGGTGCGTTGATTTTGATGAAAAAGTAGAGTTCGCACTGACGATGCCCTGGCGCACCACCGGTCTTGTCTCGTCCGTGAAAGGGTGGGGTCGAAAATCCCGAAAAATATTCTTTTTTTCGGTGTTTTTAGTTTCGGGATTTTTGACGGCCACGCCATGAAAACTGATTGTGCAACTGCGTGTGCAGGTGACTTGCACTCTTGTGACCTTTTTAGTTGTATTTTGCCAGAAGAATGAGGGCTCAACCTTTATGATTGACGTGAACGTGGCCACCCAGACCAACATTCATATTGACGGTGTTCTGGTGCAACAACGTTCACATCTTTATAAAAACTTGCACACACTTGGCTCCCGCTGTTTGTTTTAATGCTCCCCACCCCCCAATAACGCATAAACTGTGCCGGTAAATTAGTGATGAAAGCACAGTTACAAGACCGGGTTGGACAATTATGGAAATAAAAAAATAGTTGGACTGTCGAACGCGAACTATTGTAGTCAACTGTGACCGATTAATGCAACGTGAATTGTGCTGCAAATTGTTTGGCTGCCCGTTTCAACGACAGTTTTCACAGACTGACTGGCGGTGGTGCACCAGGTCATCGTCAGTGCGAACGCACCAAATGGCCCACAAACATCATCATCAATGTTTTAACTTCAAGTCAATTATACAATCCCAATTCCATCACTCGTTTCTGCTTTCCGCAGTGTCTGTACGATATCGGCGTGATCGGAGGTTCGGATATGACCCCCGAGGCGGCACTCACCAAATTGTCGTATGTGCTGGGGCATGATGACTGGTCGTTGGACTATAAAAAGAAGGTATCTGGTTTTGTGTGTTCGTTGGGTTCCATGAAGTTCACTATAGAGTAGCAACTTGAAGGGAAATAGGCAACCGAAATATGGCTGAACAAGGTTCGTTATTTGATTCCACAGAACGTCTGCCATTTGCATCGTCACAGTATCGTGATCGGTTTTTGGAACTATCTTTTTGTGTTAAAATGTTAGCTGACGTTGTACATTTCGCCACCAAATTCACAAATTGACTGGTTCCAGTATTTAAAAGCAGTCCATCGCCAAGAATTTTTTTTGTTGATGGCTGCACAAATTGTTGATTGTAATTCGTAATTCTAGATGATGCGCAAGAACATTCGCGGTGAGCTGACAACCAGCATACGCCGACGAACGGGCACTGGCGGCGCGACGGGCAATTCGAATCCGATGCTGGATATATTGCCAAGATTGGTGAAATTCTTTCGGGTGAGTTAAGATAAATCGTTTTGCTGAACTGAATCGTTTTTATCGAGTGGTTAATGTGTAAATTTAGCGCCAGCATGGACATGTGGTAATACCTGAGTCGCACAAATGGGTTATGGTGGATTTGTTGTGCGGGTTCTCGGCTCAGAGAGTAATTCTCGGTTTAGGTGGTGACCAGTTAACAAAGCTCGCTCCACGTTTGCAACAGCACAAACGATATGTTGATATGTGCGCAGTCTACCAAAATGCCTTCCTCTCCTTGAAGCGGGATTACTGAGGCTTGCTGTTTTTGGCTGATTTTAGGGAATATTCACTGTACTGTAGAGTCCATAGATATCGTGGCAGATTGGGTATCTGTCACATCGCGCTCGGGAAATGTTCACTTTGAAGATGATGGTCACTGCGAGGTTGATCAAAAAAGAGGCAAATTAATTTTTCAAAATTGACAAAAATCAACAGGTTGGCACGAGCACGGAAGTCGAGCTGCTGAAACAGACCCTTTTCCCGCCCCTCGTTTGTTCAGCAGCTGGCGCCGGTGATACGAATCTGTTGGACGCACTTCGTGAATGTGTGAGTGTGTGTGTTTTTTCGTCCTTAAACTTACTGACGGATTATCATTTCTGTCACCTCTTTAGACCTTATTTATAGCGTCGTTGAAACATTCACGACCATCAAACAGCCAGTGCACGCCAGTTATTGATCGCCGTCCACACAGGGGCACAGATGTAGCTGGCAGGCTGGCTGATGTTACAGGCACGAAGTACAATGCAGAAAGCATTTCACAACGTTGTATTAGCCGACAGCAGACACAGGGCCGTTATCAAACTTTGAAGGTGGGGCCATTGGCATGAACTTGGCAAAATTTAGTTGAGCTGTAGCTTGTGATAAAGTTGGCGCAAGAATTTTTATGACCAGCATAAAAGTTGTCCATTTGGTGAAGTGGAACAGGTTTTACGCTGGTCGAAATTAGTGCGCCCGCCAACTCCATCACAAAATACTGCTGAACCAGAGTTTGCATGTACCCAAGCCGATACCAATGGACTTGCGTTCGAAAATGATACGGCCCATAATTTTTTATGGACGGAACTTGAACCAACCGTATGCCTAAAGTTCGTCCTTTATTGATGCCTAAGTTCAGGCCTTTTAATTTCAGGGTGCCCAGCTGTCCGTGGGCGATTACGACCGTCGTACAGCGCTGCACGTTGCCTCGCAGGCTGGAGATACGAAGACGGTTGAATTCCTGCTGAAACACGGTGCTAATCTGCATGCTCGGTGGGTGGGGTCAGACATGTAAAAAGTCTTTTCTGAATTTTTTTAAAAAAGTTTTCCAGCCTCAAGTTATAGAATTTCCTAAATATGTACCAAAACGTACCTTTTTACGATTAGGTGTGCACAAGTGACGAATCATTATGCATCTAAACATCAAAACTAACGCAATCAGTGAGAAACTTAACTTATTGGCAGAACGCACAAAAGCATTTCCGGTGTCATCAGAAATACGAAATAACTGACATTTTTCCTGCAGCGATCGTTGGGACCAGACGCCGTTGGCCAGTGCGATTCACGGTCGTCACATCGAAGTGATCACCTTGCTGCGTCAGGCTGGTGGGTTGAGGGTTGGGCACCCTGTTCAGCTGCACAGTGCTGGACAGTCACCCCTCTGTGCGTATTTTGACGCTCGTGACTGTGGTTACTCGCTGACTGCATAGGAGTGTGGCTCTGACCATGCCGGGTCGCGTCCAACACCAGTGATGTGGTTGGGGGGGGGGGGTATTACCCCCAACTGCTAGGTAGCTTTCTTGCTCCGAAACCCATACCCCCAAACTGGCTAGCTAGCTTTCTTGCTTCGGTCACCAAGTAAAAAAAGTGTTGATTTTAGTGCCAAAATGACCATTTTATGGGCCACAATGGTCAAATTCGTTCAAATTTTCTCACACGTGCTCAAAAATACGCATTTTAAGGCTTATTTGAGCATAATTTCGACCAATTTTTATACCCCTGTTTTTGACTTCTGGACCAATACCCCCCAAATCGGGGTACCCGGCTAGCTAGCTAGCTTTCTTGCGCCGGACCCCTCCAGCTAGCTAGCCTTCTTGCTCGGACCAACTACATCACTGCCAACACCCAGTGTAGTTCCTGGCCGGCGAGGCGGCTAGTGTACCTACCTATGTATTTTTGAGAGCCGCGGTTAGTGTACCTCCCTTGGGGGAGACCCAAATTCAGGAAGAAGTCATTTTTTGAGGTCAAATAATTGACCTGTTTCTGCCCCTTTTTTGAAAAAATCTCCGCAAAAATTTTTTTTAATTTTGGCGACCTTTAACAACATTGATCTAAAAATTACCCATTTTAGGCCTAAAAATGTCTATTTTAATCAAAAAGTGAGGCGGTTACTGTACCTGGTGGTGAGGCGGTTAGTGTCCATAGCGGGACTGCCCTTCCCCCAGGAACTACACTGGCAAAACCTACACCCTCTGTGCACATGCCGCAGGTGCGCACATCACCGCGCAGCCGACAGCGATCGGCATGGAGTTGTGCTTTCTGGCGTGCATCAATGATGACAAGGGCATTGACACCTGGCTGGCTGCCGGTGCTGACATCAACTCGCCCGACTATGACGGACGGACTGCCTTGCATGTGGTGCGTTGTTGTTGTTGTTGTTGTTGTTGTTGTGCGGGTGATGTGTTTCGTTTGTTTGGAGATTTCGGCTTATGCTAATGTCGTCGACCGAGGGCGGATCCGGTGCGGCCAGCGGGGGTCGTTGGCTGCCTTGGTCAATTCGGCCCCTGAAGCGGACACCGCTTCGGAAAATAGAAGAGAAAGGACCCCTAGACAGTATATCGCTGGATTTTCACTCTGATATTGGTCAAAGGTCCAACAGTCGCGCGTCATAGACTCAGCAGTCCCAAGTGGTTGCACGTCCACTAAATTTTTGTTTGCACTGAATTTTTTCCTGCCAAAACGAGAAATCCTCCACTAAAAACAATACTTGCCAAATGACAACTAATCCAAGAACACTCTTGTTAAACTGAAATTTTGCTTGCACGTGGCAAAACTAAACTGATGGATTGGCCGGTTGATCAGTTTGGTTGCTCTTTTTGTGTTCCTTCTTTGGTTATGTGATTGTGAGCTGCTTGTTCTACCGTACCACTGTATATGACGAAACTCACACAACACTAAACTTGCTTTCCAAAACATTTCCCAGTATTTATTCCATTTATTTATTCCATCGCACACACAACCATAGACCAAGATGGCCAGCTGGTTGATGTTACAGCCGGAAATGAGTAGTAAATATTTGCAAATCAACGGCGGATTTTTCCCACAAATATACAAGGTGCAAATCTTGTCTTTGCCCACGAGCTGCGCTTTTGTGGCGAATGAATAATTTTTGTTTGAATACCGCTGGGGCAACCGGCGGTGACTTGTTGGTTTTCCTGTTTAGATATTTGCAGCGTGTTTAATTTTTTGGTGTGAAATGATGCGGTGTTTTTTCGATTTGTAAAATAAGGCCGAATTCACAATGCATGCGCATTTGCGCGTCAACCTAGCTGTACTTCAACACGACACGCTGACGCGCATGCATTGTGAAGCAGGCCAAAGTTTGACCAATGTAAAAATTGTCTAGGTCTTCGACAAGCGACCATCAGATTCATGACGGGTCTAAAATATCAATGTTTCCTTGCCAATTCAGGCAGCAAGTCGCGGTCATACGAGAATGATCGAGCACCTTCTGTTCATGAAAGCCGATAAATATCGACGTGACAATTTCGGTAACACGGCGTTGGTGGAGGCACGACAATTGGGACATAACCATATTGTGAAATTGTTGAGTAATGACGATGATGACTGCACTGCTGTCGAACAGTGATGAATGAGGGTGGTTAAAGGGGGTGTCCGACGTGTTGGTTGTGGTTAAAGGGGGTGTCCGACGTGTTGGGGTTCGATGATCATTTGATGGTGACCCTATAAGTTGGGGTGGACGTGCTGGTGTTTTTAAATTCGCTAAAAGTGTCATGCCATACTGATTGCGGACCTGACATAGAAGCACGTGCGCAGGGTTTTTGTCATTTTTTGCTGGTTTACTGTCTGCCTGCCGTTCACCGTCGGATCAGCCATCGGTAGCATGTCTCTGTCACAAAAAAAAGAAAAGTGTGCAGATTGCGTCTTATAATTCATCTAAAATGAATTCAATATTTGAAACGTTGGACACTCCCTTACGTCACAGACATTTGATGCGGAAACTTATCTTTCAATCTTGATCATTTTGCCTTGTGCCCGGTTATTTTGTACATATACACACGGTGACTATCTTGTCCGTTTGCTAACTGACCGTGACATTTGTATATTCAAAACCAAGCCATAATATACGCTTTTCTGCTGCATATTATGATCGTTAGTTTTTTCTTTAATGTTTGAGCTTGTCTCATGTAACCTATAGCTTTGGCATAATTGCAATGGCGGTATTCGGCTCTGCTTGTTTATGAAAATACAGTGCATCCACTTCAAGTGCGCCCGTTCGTGTGGTGACCGGGGCCGGTTTACCGACATCGAATTACATAAATGTTTACACAAAAGAGAAAATCGCAGAGCGACTTTTCTTCTTCATATTCACGTTCATGTGCGTGTTTGTGTAATTCGGTTCGTGTGGACCACTAGCTCCAGGTAATTTATCGTTGTTAAGTCCCACTGACTGAAAATAGTGGGCCCCGATCTTGTTGCAAGGAAGAGAGTGAACTGTACCTTCATTGTTGTTGCCTTCGACTATGTTCGTCTTTACTGGTGTTTGATTTGCCATTCATTTTTTTGTTTTCACTAGATTTGCACTTTACGTTTCATTTCTTTGTGCCATACCGCCTGGCGCCATGTAAGATTCGATCACTTGACAATACGTTTATAATCATTGTATGTTCGGCCGTGTTATACGGTATGTTTGTGCACGCATCCTATGTTTATACATGCACAAGACAACAAGGCACTGAATGAAAAGTTTACCAGGCATGCCTAAAAAATAACTTTTTTGAATTCCCGCCCGTGTTACTTGCCATCATTTGTATTTCAAGGAGTGTGCACTGGAGCAGAAAGAAACCGCATGTGTGAAAATGGGCTTCTGTTCCGTCCGACGTTTATGCTCTTCCTTGACCGCTCCCACCCACTTACGATGATTTTTGGGGTATAGAATTACATGACGATTACCACGTATAACCGCTGGGTTGCTTTACATTATTTATAAGCCTTGTTTATCGGAGTAGAAAATTGCTGACCTTGCTTACCAGATATACTTGTTTTACTTGTTGTGTGCCATATATACACTTTGTGACACGAAACCCGTTTTTTGTTGATGCAGTACATACGTTTATTATTAGGTAAACTAGCCATTTTACCCACGCCACACACATGCAACGCACAAATAAAAGTACACAGTGCGGTTGTTGGTCGCAATTTGTTATGTGTGTCACTGGGTGTTGTCCGCCAGAAAGTAATCATAATTCTGCGTACTTTGTCCTTTTGAACTAGTTCCAAGATTTGGAAGTCTAATATGTACCATGACCGTTAAATTCCGGTGATGTTTATGTTTTAATAGAGTATTTGATTTAATACAGTGATAATAGTAACTGTGTCAAGTTTACAATAATATTATGATTATTATAATTATAAAATTTATCTGTTACTTGTATTTCAGAACCTCGCTTGGGCGAGCAATTCTCAGAAATGTAAAGTCACCCCCCATGGTGCGCACTCGAGGCCAAAAGGATAAAGAGAGTGGTGGTGACCAGTCAGATGACGAAAGTCGACGGCAGAGCTGTCGACTGAGAGACAAAATCCAGAAGCGAAACAAAACACAGACGTTCTCTGACCTGAAGAAACAGCGTGAAGAAAGGAGAAAGAGACGAAGTAACAGTGGTAGCAACAGCAATGGGTCAAGTGATTCTGAGCGGGAGGAAGTGTCAGAATCTGATCTGAGGCGGGCCAGGCAACGCGCGCAACCAAATCAATTCGGCAAGAAAAATCCGTACATTTATGAGTGAGTTTGGGCTTTTGTTGGTGTTGGTATTGAAATATCAGCCAGCTGTGCAAGTTTGGCCAGCTTTTGCTGGCTCACGGTGCGTTGAGTGTGTGTTTCTTACTTTCACAATAAACAATTAGTAGCTGAATCATTCTTTATTCATGACATTTCGCTCTTTATAGTGGTACAATTGGTGCCTGCTGCGGTACGGTAAGCTATGATTCACCAGGACATAATTTGGGTAACCAACGTGTTCTGCTTGTCGTGCATTGTTCATGCGGCGGGCCATTAATAAAGAAAGCAGACCGTGTGGACCATCCTTACTGTTTAGCATTGCGCACCCGTGTGTGGTGTGGGTGAATGTATGAGTGCCATGTGGACATGGATAGTCTCAATATATGTACCGTACATTTGCTTGGTTGCAGGCAGAGCGAATACTATCGCGACACGCACAACACATCGGATCGTTTGAAGTACCGGGGTGAGAGAATGGATTCGGACACGGACAATGAGGCCGAAGAGGCCGATCGACGATTCATTGACGACCGATCTGTGCAGTCCGAGTTGGCGATGTTTCATTGTTGATCATTTTGCACCCGACAATTGCAAATCCTATTGTTAATTCCGAATTTTTTTGGTCACTCCCCAAAACTGGAAAAATAACCCCGGCGCACCTGCGCCGATTATTGTGCCCAAGCACATTTTGCGCATATTTTGTCAGGCATTCATTCAGATTCAGGCTTGTGCTTAGGCTGCACTCGCTCCCCTACGCATAAAGCCTAACAATAAGTGCCCGCCTACGCCTGAGCCCAACCCTGAAATCGAAACCCCCAATTTTGGTCGACAAAATATCGCGCCACCTGGCCTGAGATCGGAATTATGCGATAGCTCGACCCCTTTAGGATCACACCGCATCAAAGTAACCTGTAAGACATGTCCAATCTCGTGTTCATTTCATGATTTTGTGTCGTTTATTCCTCAGGGATTCACGAGAAGACACCAGTGACAATGAAAACGACGAAGTTTCACCGGTCGAGTTATCCGACGATAATTCCGATATGCCATCAACTTCAAAGGGATACGATTCGGATCCATCTGGGCACAAACGGAGAAAGAAGACCCCGAAACGGCAACATCGCAAGAAAAAGACATCCAGAAACAACAAACCAGCTGCGGTTGATGTTTCACAGTCGGCACCAGCGAGCAGACGAAGAAGAAGAATCGAAACTCGGTCGGTGACGAAGAAGAAATTGGCAAAGAAACGTGGTGCCGAAAGCAAGGCGAGACGCGGGATTTTCGACAGTTTGGAGCCACCGGAGCCGATGCCCGTGCCAGATCAGGAACTGCACGCGCAGAGGGATCTGTTTAGTGATGGTGGGTGGGTGCATAGGCTCTGTGCTCTTCGTCCTTCATATTATTGGGTTTCGCTCCAGTCACTTGGCATTTTGGATAAATCATCATCATGTTAGCCCGGAATAAATTTTCCTTATTTTTTATTGTTTCGATGTGCAAGTTTCTATAAAAACGAGTTCACTCTAGTCTTCAGGCCTGATTTATAGCGTTGTTGAAACATTTGCATGTCTGTGAATGCTGACCAAAGTTTCCGTTTCATTCATGTTTTCTCCGACCTGAATTATACAATATAAAGGCAAACAACGCCAACACGAGCCCGATTTCGGGGGTGGGGTCGAAAACGCCGAAAAAAAAACCCCTAAAAAAAGCCGAAAAAAACCCCCGAAAAATAAAAACCCCGAAAATAAAACCCCGAAAACGAAAAACCCCGAAAAAAACCCCGAAAACGAAAAACCCCGAAAAAATATAAAATGTGTGGAAAACAATTCTTTTGGTTAGAAAAGGGTATTTATGTCGTTCGTGCACCAAAAAATGGGCACTGGTACAGTTCGGGCACAAGTTAGGTAATTCTCCTTTGTTCATGTCTTCCTGGCTGGCAGCCTAAGCCTAAGCCTAACCCTGAATGAAGGCCTATTCCGTTAAACTTTTGTGGATGTTGCCTTCATGTGGCCAGGTCTTCCTGGCTGGCAGCCTAAGCCTAACCCTGAAGGAAAGCCTGAGCAGTTAGGTTTTTGTGGAAGTTTTCCTCAAATGGACAGGTCTTCCTGGCTGGCAGCCTAAGCCTAAGCCTAACCCTGAAAGAAAGCCTGTGCAGCTGTACATTTGTGGATGTTTCCTTCATATGGACATGTCTTCCTGGCTGGTAGCCTAAGCCTAAGCCTGTGAACAAGCCTAAGCCCAAGTCTAGGTTCAAGTCTGATCCGAAGCCAATTTATCAAGTGTAGGGGTGATGTTTCACTCGTGGGTCACGAGCGACATGAATACCCACCTCTAACATTATTTTTTTTTCATCCCTGACATTTTTTATTTTTCGGGCTTTTTTCGGGGTTTTTCGTTTTCGGGGTTTTATTTTCGGGGTTTTTCATTTTCGGGGTTTTTTTTCGGGGTTTTCCGTTTCGGGGTTTTTTTTCGGGGTTTTTTTTCGGGGTTTTCGACGGCCACCGATTTCGGAGGTGGTGTGCTTACATAACATAAAGAAAGAGAAAATCGTCATGCGCCCCGTTGTATTCTACAACGTGTAAAATTTCCCGAATCAGCAGCCACGTGTGAATGTTTCACTGATCGGCCACCTCCGAAATCGGGCTCGCGTTGGCGTAGTGTTATAGTAAATTTCCAAATTCGCTGCCGCACGATGAAATATGCCCCGTAGTTACTGTCACGTTCCAAAACCCGAAAGTCAACTTTTGAAACATTCGCCCAGCAGACGCACGTGCAGCTTGCCAGCCAGCCAGGCAGCTGCGCGCAATGTTTCAGAACTGCGCGTGGTTAGCGTTCGGGTTCAGAACGTGAGCTTAACTACGGGGCGTATTTCATTATGCGGCAGCGAATTTGGAAATTTACTATACTATACAGTGGCTATTGTTCGTTCTTCAAGAAAACAGGAAAGTCACGCATTCAGCAACAAATTTGTTTTCTCCGAAACAAAGTACGGGTTAGGGTGGGAATTGTGTTTCAAACTACAGGATTATGAGCCTGATTTTGATTTAATCGTATAGTAAATTTCCAAATTCGCTGCCGCACAGTAACGTACGCCCCATAGTTAATGTCAGGTTCTAAACCCGAAAATCAGCTTGTGAAACATTCGGACAGCCAACACACACGCAGCTTGCCAGCCAGCCAGGCAGCTGCGCGCAATGTTTCAGAACCGCGCATGGTTAGTGTGCGGGTTTATAACTTGACATTAACTATGGTGCGTACTTTACTGTGCGGCAGCGAATTTGGAAATTTACTATAGGACTCACCCAGTCGCAGTCCAACGTCGACGACTTTGCTCCGGTGCCCGAGCCGTGCGATGAACCAGAAATCGATGTCAACAAGGCGCGGGAACCGGAACTTAGGGAACCGGAATCGGACCGACGCGATTGTGGCAGCAGCAGCGGTGAGTGAATTTGTGTGCATCACGGCAGAATTGATGTTTGATCCAAGCCTATTTGATGGCCTGATCACAATCCTAAGCCTGTCTCCAATCGAATTCCAAGTTTAACCAAAGAACAGGAGTGGCAAACAATATGAAGTCGAAGTTGAAAAATCTGAGTTCACAAAGTACGCACATGAAACAGTTTATTTTTATGTGATGCTTGTGAAAAGGTTGAAAGTTTTGCGATTATATCTGACCGCCAAACGTTTTGGACATTTTTCAAACATCAAGTTGCCAAGTCAAGCGAGTTGAAGGACATTTTGGCGTTGCATCTTCGCATATTGTGATGAACCGGTTTTGCCAACAATTTTGAACTGCCGGGCTGACCTGCCAGCCAGTGCTCAGTCACGTGACCATGCCCCAGCCAGCCACCACAACGCAGAGCTAATCTTACAGTGGTCAACTCAAGTGGTCAAATCACTTCGTCAACTCACACGAGTGAGCGGGAAAAATGACACGTGGCAACGACTCTGCAAAGTGAGGTGGTGACGAAGTGATTTGACCACTGTAATATATGTGAGACCAACACAGCACGCATACATGAGTATGCTACAACATGTTGTGTGTTGGGCGGGGCTGACTGCAGATGTTACACGCGCGATAGATTAGGGCACAAAGTGGCGACAAAAACGGTCTTGTTCATTTTTCCCCTTGTTGGGTGAAAACAATTATAGGCCAACAAGCCATAGTTTGCGGACCTAGATCATACCGTATCACCCTGAATTCTTACACACTTGAAATGTTTCGGGTTATTGCGTATCAGAGCCAATATCATGAAACATTTAGCGCGCTTTTGTGTGTGTTGTTTATCGGCCAGCCCTCGAGACGTGGCTACAGTAACCCGAAACATTTCAAGTGTGTAAGAACTCAAGGTGATACGGTATGGTCTAGGTCTGCAAAGCACGGCTGGTTTGCCTTTAGGGCGGACTTAGGTAGAACACGGAATCCGGAATCCGGAAATATTTCCGGATTCCGATTTCCGGATGACTTTTTTATTTTTGCGTTTTCCGGAAATATTTCCGGAAAACGCAAAACCAAAATTTCATCCGGAAACCGGAATCCGGAAATATTTCCGGATTCCGGATTCCGGATGACTATTTTATTTTTGCGTTTTCCGGAAATATTTCGACCAAACAGCACGCAGAAACTGCTGTTCGGAGTTGTCGTTGATGTGTTCGCTCCTTGTTATACAGTTTTATGCACCTGATAAATACATACTATACATTACAATAAGCTGCGCAGCATGACCTTTGTTGCTGATTTGTTTAAATTACATAACACGATCTAGGGATACATTGCTTTTTCAAACCAATCACTTTTTTAAGTATTTGGTGCAAGTTTATTGTAAGCGATGTGACTTTTGCTCCAGATTTAATACCTTGTTGTTTTTAACTGCGTTTTGTTCACGAATGTGAAACGTCATTTTACTCGCATATGATGAGATATGCATCGTAACAAACAAATGAACAGATAAACTGCAGATGTAGGTAGGTACAAGGGCGAACTTTTGCTAACCTACAACCAAACTCTTCGATGAACAGCAAGGTACGGTAGGCAAAATGTGCGGGTGGTGCAGGTGAGCGAGTAACTTGATTAAAAAGTTTGCGACAATACAGGACAGATTGTTTCATAATCATGTAATACAGTACAGGCTGATTTCCACAACTGTTATCACCATGTTGAGGTCTGTTCAAAATATTTGGCATTACCGTGTAAAAATGTTCACCAATTTGATCTGTCCTCCGCTAGAAAACTTTATTTCAGCAATAACCCAACTAAATTGATCATTTTTCATTGAGACGACACAGTGCGTACAAATCCAACAATAATAAACAAAAGACTCAACGACAGAACAACAATGTATTGATACACAATCATTACCATGTGCGTTTTAAATTCCTATTGGACATAAATATTCTTTGTTCGTTCGAGGGACCTGATGACTTGACGTCCAGATTTCATTTCCGGAAAACGCAAAACCAAAATTTCATCCGGAATCCGGAATCCGGAAATATTTCCGGAAAACGCAAAACCAAAATTTCATCCGGAAACCGGAATCCGGAAATATTTCCGGAAAACGCAGGTGGTGTTCTGCATCCGGAAATAGTTTATTATTTTTGCATGTAATTATTTCCGGATTCCGGATTCCGGATTTAACCTAAGTTCGCCCTTACAGGTTATTGATAAAGGAGTATTGGGCTAAGCCCCGGCCCCCTTCCCCCCCCCGCCCAAAACATGGGAACCCAAAAAACCGGGAATCAGGGAAAGAAATCCAAAAAGGGGGCCTTCCAGACACCACTACGGGCACACACAAGGGCGGCCCCCCAGGCGCGGCGACCCCCCAGGGGAGACACACAAACCGCAAGCCCACCAAAACCCCACACCCCACCACCCCCCCCAACCCACCCCCACACGAACACGCCCGGAGGGAGGAACATCACCCACACAACCAAAAAAAAAATATTGATAAATAAAAAAAAAACAAAAAACCACCAAAAAAACCCCCCCCCCACCACACACCCCCCCACCAACACAACACACAGCGCCCGCGGCGCCCCACCCCACCACACCAGGACACACCCCCACAACCAAAAACGAAAAAAAACACCACATAGGACCGGACCGACAGCTGAAGTATTTTGTATGCATATCTGAGCTTGCTGCGACATCACTTGGATCGTTTGTGCGCACTGGTATTGGCCGCACAATGACTTTATAAGAATTTGTCAATTTTTTTTCCTGAATCGTAAAGCGGGACAGTGACGGTGCAATGACGTTGCGTTGCATGATCGCACACAAAGCATGTAGTAAAGAGAATGTTTCAGGCCTGCGGCAACGTGGTTCATCTGCTAGATTATTTTTAACTGAAAATGTTTTGTGAGAATCACAAATAGCACAGTGGTTAAGAGTGACTGAACGTGAAAATCAGGATAGATTTGATGAATTCCTATATAGTCATTGTGCGACCAATATCACTTTTGTGTCCGTCCGATGCATAACGCGTGTGGGTGACCATTGACCAGCTCGCTGATGTTTCACTCATACTATGATGTATAGTTTTTTTGACGATCAATCTGACAAAATGTCCATCGGTCATTTCCCCACGATCAATGCGTGTTGTGCAGCATGTTTTCTTTTGGCTGTCCGAACCACAGAACTGGTGGTGCACCAGGTCATCGTCAGTGCGAACTTTGCCATTTTCCATTTCAGAATCCGACTTGAATTCCAGTCAGGATTCCGAGCAGCCGATAGTGCCGCCATCAACCAATCATCAACGACATGCTGTTATCGATGACGATGACGATAATGATGAATGTGGTTGGTTAAGAATGACGCGTGAAACATCAGCTAGCCGTTCAGTAATTGATGAGCACATGGCTGGCTAGCTGATGTTTCATGAGCAGTTCTAGTCGTATATTTCGGGTCCCCTTATCATCTTGTCTTGTCTTGTGTGTTGTGAACAAAGGTTAATTTTGGATTGTGAGCCTTGATTGTGTGCTATGCAGAGCACCATTTTATGATGTGGTACAATGTGTTTTAGAGTGACTGGCACGATCAGTCGCGTATTAAAAAAATAGGGATTGCCGACTTTTATAAGGCTTTATTTGTAAGTTTTGTTTAATAATGTATAAGCTATTCGGATACTAAATTCAGCTTCAGCAGATCAACCGGAATCCATTGTGGATCAGGAAGATGTGGATGACCAGCCACTGGTATCACCGAATAGGAAATCAAAGTCAAGAATGGTTATTGATGATGATTTTGCTGGTTCTCGCAGGGATCGCATACTTGATTGTGACAGTGATAATGGTTAGTTTTGCGATTTTGTTAATTTAGCTTGTTTATAGTCTGCATGTTTTCACGTGCCGACAAGGCACATGCACACCCGCATGTTAGTTTATTTATATTTGCAAAGTATGGATTGATTGATGTCACACTCAATTTTTCAATATGAAATAATTCGGTCGAAAAAATGTTTCACGCTTGGCATGTATGAAACGACGTCTGCCGAATCTGATCTTGCACATCTTGCAGTAATTTGCTCAACAACGACAACAACAAACGAACAGGAAGTAAAAAATGGAAACGTATTCAATATATGACGGCAATTTTCAGTTTCCAAAAGCAGTTTCAGAACAAAATTCTCACAAAGTTGTTTGTATTCCCGGCCCGTTACCCAATCGTCGTTACCATGGTGGCGGAGAGCCATCTCCGTACGACATTCTTCGGCGAAAAAATGTTTTGCGCTTTGCACATGTGAAACGAGGTTTTCCGCATCGAACAGTATGCTCAAGTCATGTTTTACCACGAAAAATAACTCGCGCAAAGCACAGCCCCCAAGAAAAAAGAAATATATTTTAAATAAGAATCAAACCTTTCAGCTTTTAGTAGCTGAGTCACAACCAGCACAAAGTTCATTCATGTAAACTCGTTTGTCTGTAGGGCTCCAGTGGCCCATTTTTTGGCTCATTTTCCAAAAAAATCCAGTGGCTCATTCTTACTTAAGTGCTTGTGGCTCCCTGAAATTCTTGTGGCTCATTTGCCGAAATCTTGTGGCTCATCCAAAGTGTTTAGTGGCCCAATGAGCCACCATTTGTGGCAAAAAAACCTGTTTGTCTGTTTTTTTAGATGACGATTCTAGTCAACAACCCCAGCCAGTGCCAATCGCCAAACGATCGCCCTCTAAAGTGATTGCTGATGATGATAATGATCCATGTGATCAACCCGGCACATGTGCGTGTGTTTGGTGATGTTTCACGATTGTGTTGTGCATTCTTGTCTATTTCTAGCAACCCTTTCTAGGATGACGAATAACAGTTTGTGTTGAATCAGGCCGGTATCTGATGCCGGCCTCGTCAAATGCTTTTCATTGAAGCGAAAAATTTTTGGTCACATTAGGTTCTGTTGTATCACCAGGTTATAACACATGCAGCAATGCAACATCTATACCGTCCTCTTTACAGCGGCATTCTTTTTTGTTGTGAAACGTTTATGGTTATTTTGAGCTACATTTTGGTTGTAGCGAGTTTTATTTATATCCACCGAAAGCCCAAGGTCCTGCTCGATTGTCACTGTAAAGATGGCGGACTGCTCAATTTTGATCTCCAACGTTTTCCCTTTTCCAGCCCGAGACAGTGACCTACCGTGTTGTTCACGACGCGATTGGACCAAGCCACATCGAAAGTGTCACTATCGTTCGATACGGAAACATTTCTACACTGGTTGGTTGGTTTGGACCGTGAATTTTTTTGGCAAACCCCTGCTATTTTTTTAACTCTATCAGCGTGTTGCAACACGGGAAACAAATTGTGAACAACGGACTTCAAATTTTTCTAACTAGATGATAAATCCCGTTTTTCACGGCCGATGGTTGGTAATGCAGGGCAGCTTTTTGTTTCAGAATACCGTTAACTATATAGAGAGAAGACTGTAGTCATGTAGTTTTTCCAGTCGGCAACACAATACCGCTGACAGAAGCCGAGATCGCCCAAATGTACAAGCCGTTTTTCCCTGATGATCAGGGAAATGAGCGTGATTCCGTGCCACAACCGCAGCTGCTGGAATACAATCTGATGGTGCTCAGACAATGGGAGCGCGACAGACAACAAAGGGAGGAGGAGGAGCAACGGGTAAGTGTGGGTTGCTGAATCTTCGATGAAAAATGATTGTATTGTTTGTGAGTAGTTGTCAGTTTGATGAATTAAGACGTTGCTTTGGCTCGGCGCGCAGCGGGTCCATTGGCACTGACGATGTCCTGGTATGCCGCCTTTGCGTCTTCAAAATTAGGGTAAAACCGGAAGAACTACGCGGGTTACTGCAGCTGGTGTTAGTATTAAATATGTATAGTAACGTTACGCCAACACGAGCCCGATGTCTGAGGTGGTAGATTGGTGAAATATTCTGACGTGGCTGCTGATTTGGGAAACGTTACCAAAAAACACAACTGTAGAATACAACGTGGTGCATGAGGATTTTCTCTTTTGCTGTTTGCAAGTACACCGCACCGAAATCGGGCTCGTGTTGGCGTAGTTTGCTTTTGCTTCATTCATCATCGTCATCCCCAGGTCATCGTCAGTGCGAATGCACCACAGACACGCACACACAAGCATTTTTTGCGCAAAACATAAAGTAGCCGGTTGTCCATGTACGCAAAACAGCATCGTCATCATACAAATGCATAGATTGTGCCGGATCTGATACCTTTGCTCCTCACCATATTGTTTTTAGTCAGATAACGGTGAAAGCAGCACTGAGGAATACATCGACAACGAAGAGCTGCGTCGTCGTTACGCGTCGCAGCGTTCTCGTAGAACGCAACGGGCTCACTTGCGCCGGGAGCATGCACGACAACAGGTTTGGCGTTGGGATTGTCAAATCTCGACTTTTTGTTTTTTTTTTTACTTTGTTTACTTTTTGCAAAATTTGCATGCTAGCGAATCGATCCAGTCCGCGTTCGGCTTTTATAACGCTGCTGAAACATTTATGGGCTTCGAGCACACAGAGTGCTGAGCTAATTCGGTATCAGTGCATGACATCGCAGTAGCTTTGATACAAATATACAGTAGACTGTCCCGTTGTTAGTCGCATTTGAATCACTTCCCAGTCGTTTTCCTTGCCTACTGCATGAAACATCAGTGAAGCACTGTTCGTAGATGAGGGTTACGATTGGTCCCAAAGCTGTGCTCAAGCAGCAATGTTCTTCAAATATGGCTGATTATATGCAGGCCCACACGCTTGGGTACCCTGCTACCGGTTGGGCATCGGGCTCATAACGTTAAATTCTTTCAAGCTCACCAGTTTTGTTGTCTCAATCTTTTTTGTTACATTATTAGTGGCTGCCAGATATCACACATTATATATCAGTTTTTTTGTGTGAAATATATTACCCTCGTGACACATTTCAGGCTGTCAAACTCAAACGAAAAAAATTGACATCCGTGCCAGCCAACGTTATTTTTTTAAAACGACAAACAGTTTTTGATCGTACATGTATGAAACATCATTGTTCATAGATGTGGGTTTGCGCTAGTTTGTCCCAAGGTCGTTGGATTCACTGTCCAAACACCTAGCTGTGCTCTGTGTTCAAATGTCCACTACGTAATTGCAGCTGGTTATGTGCATAATTCAACCAAAAAATAACGATCATCACAAATTAAAAAAAACATAAATTTTCTCACAGCGCCTGGCCAACGTGACCCGTCGGCGTCGCGAATCGGCGACGAGCAGCGGTCAACGCGACGGTGGAGGAGTCGACTACGATACGAGCTACCAAAGAGTGGTGTATCCTGAACACGCTCGATTCCATGCCTACGCAAGGGGCGTAGATGATCCTCGCTGGCAGCAATGGTCACGAAGTCCGCCAATGGAATATTATCAGGAAGAGGAAGATGACTCAAATCCAAATGAAGATGAAAGAGAAAATGAGGGTGATGAATGACAGCATTCACCTGGCTCGCTGGCTGTGTTTTGTAGTTTGTTAAATTGTACGTAACTTATTTTTGTCACTTGTTTTTGCATCTGCACAAAGAATGATTTTTCATCGATCCCTTTTTTCATCCATATCTTTCGTTTTTTGTACAGTGTTGTCTACTAATTTTTCAGCCACTTGTGTACTTAGCATTTTCTGTCCGCATTTCTTTCTGCGATGGTTTTGTTCTGAATGAGTTGTGTAATAGATTTGTTAGCGTTTTTCATTAGTATTATATCTCACCGATTATTTCTGCCCATGTATCACATAGTTTACGCTTCACGATGCCACCGAGTTGTATTTACAGTCAAAAACCCATCCAAAGGCACAAACTGCAATGACACTGCATGAAACGTGTAAAATTGATTATTGGGACATTATTTCCTAATTGTCATGTTTGATCTGGTTCAAACCAGTTGACGCAGCTTGCCGTTTAATTTATTCCTGTCATTCACTCGTATTCATATTCGATGACAATTCATCGTGCTGTTTTATGAACTTCATGCCAGGTTAATATCAGACTTGCATATTCCGCCACGTGCACAAAACGAATTGGAAAAGAAAATTGCCAAGCCCGGAAATAACTTTTTGAATGTATCCGTGCTGTGTTTCTTCTGCCTGCCTGACTGAATTTGTCAAAAATCTTGTTTATACAATTCTAATTTCAGGATCAAATCCAACAACACGGTAAAAAGCAATTGTCGGCAACAAGTTTGTTCGTGTGCGTGGCAAAAAAATGGGCGACATGGACAAAATTGATTTTCTGAATCCCGAATTGTCCTGGGTGGACGGGTGTTGTTTTCGTAAAATGCCGGTGAATTACGCTCGATTGGAGGATGATCAAACGAAGCAGGAAGAAATGGAGGAGGGAGAAATACAAGATGATGATGACGAACCGATTGGCCAGTGTTGGTGCCTGCCGGTGCCACTTGGTTTTGGCTTTTCCTTTCAAATCATTTTGATTTTTTAGGTACCACCAACACTGGTGTAGCTCAGTGCTGTGGCTGGGGGAGGGGTTCCAGTCCAGTGGTGTCGGTGGGGGAGGGGTGTTTACCCCCTAGTATCCGACTACAGTCAAGATTCGTTATAGGTATATTTCCGGGACACCCTGAAAAGTATACTTACCAACGAAACGAATTTATACCTATAGCGAATCCAATACTTAAGGAAATATCAGTACTTAGGACAGCATAACAAGATTTTGTAGCTTGCTTCGTTCATTTTGAGGTAATTTCACTCAAGTTTGCGCATGGTTATGTGGACAAAAGCATGACAATATTATTTAGTTCATTTTCATTTTTGGACGTATGCGTGCATATACCGATATCATAAGCACATATTCAGCTGCTTGTTCTGCGCGGTCAAAAATATACTTATATCGAATCACAATTCCATACAAAATGCCGTTTGTGACACTGGAAAATTTTATGCCATACCGAATGGCGAATATGCTTATAACGAATCGCAGTACTGGAAAATTTCGGGACACGCCAAAAAGTATGTTAAACCCGAATTTATACTTATAGCGAATATACCTATTCCGAGTCTCCACTGTATCCGGTATCTTGATTTTTTCACCCAGGGGTATCCGGTATCCTGACTTTTTGTCCAGGGGTATCCTACCTAAAATTTTTCCGAAAACAGTAAAAATCGCCCATTTTTATCTCCAAAATGCTTTGGAGTCGCTTTCAAAATACTCTCAGGAAAGAGTCGCTTTCAGCTGTTTTGGGCCTCTCTGAACCGATTTTGTAACACAGGTTCGAACCGCTGAGAAAATTTTTTCGCTATTTGAGACCCAAAACAAACACATTTTCTCGAAAAAAAATAAATTACCGGTAATTTTTTCGGGTGATTTATTTTCGAAAATTACCGGGCTTCGGTGTACTACCATGAATATGGGTCGACGAAAACACGTTGTTTTTTGTGTTCCCTATCCTTTGGGTTTTTTATCGTTTTCGGTTTTTTTTCGAAAATTTTCCAAAATTTCTAAAAATGCGATGTGGTCGCTGGAGTCAGGCTTTTCGTGTTTCCAGGTGCTGCGGCCGCCCCGTTTCCGGCCGAGCAGCAAAATGGTCATGGATGTCAAAACGCGACCGACTATAAACCGAACACGAGTCAAAATCGAGACCAACAATTACTCAGCAACTACAGGTTTGGACATTAAAAAATCTATTTCATCCCGCGGTGGCAAGAATCGAACTATCGTCCAGTATTTACTGTTAATGAACTGATAAACATTGTTTTTCGATCTCGATTTACAGCAGAAAGCAAGTGCTGTGTTGTGCCGGCGCATGTTTTTGATTGAATGATGCGGCACAGGAGGAACATTTTCGATATAATTTTGCGTTCGACGCTTGCATCAACAGAGCAAAAAACGCCACAAAAATGTCACAACCATGTCATAGTTTTATCTCCACAGGCCAAGCGTCAGAATTCAAACTGAACCAATTCGGAATAAATCAATTTGTGTTTTCTTTGGTGTCACAGAGTGCCCCAACAATACACCAATGCCGGTACGTCAGTGGACAATTTCTGCGACGAAGCAATGGATGCAGCCTATCCGATTGTGCAGGCAGATACTGGATCTGGACCTTTCCTGTGCAAGTGAGATCGTTTTTGGCTGTAAAAAGTGTTTTTTTATAAATTTTTTTCGCAAAAACTATGGCTGCATTGTCGACTTGGCTTTACGTTCAGCAATGTCAAGTACAAGTGTTTGGGTTTATCAACCAACTCGATAAGTGGCGGTGAGCAGAGCACTGTAGTGGCTGGGGGGGATGGGGGGATTCCCCCCTAAGGGGTCTCTATCTCGAGTCAACCCTTAGGGGGGGATGGGAGGGAAGGGTATCTATCTCGAGCCGACCCCAAAGGGTATCTCGAGTAAGTAGATTTATTCTTTTCAAAGGCAAAAATAGATGTTTTCCGACCTCAGAACCGCTAAAAATCGCGCGCTGCGCGCGCAAACACCCAAAAATGGTCATTTTAGGCCAATTTTCGACAAAAATGTCAAAAAGTACCCATTTTTAGGCCAATTTTGCAGTGAAATTTCATGCAGAAAACGGCCTTTTTTTGCCTTTTGATGGACCATAGGGGTATCTTGGGTAGCCTCTGGGGGTATCTCGAGTAACTCCGAAACCTCCCCCCTTGGGTATCTTGGGTCGATTGGCCTGCCACCACACTGGCGGTGAGTAAATATAATTTGAACTGAAAAGGAAACAGACTGTTACTTTTGCGACAACCGTGTGTTGACTGAAAAATTGGCTCCAAATAGAGGTGCAAAAATATTGCAGACCACTATCCCTATAGTGTCATGATCGGGCGATTCCATTTATTTTCTGTCACGAGAAAAGATATCCACCATAGAGTGGTAATTAATTATGAGGCTAAATTCAATTCGGGTACCAAACAACGCTGAAAAGGGTCATTCGAAGGTTCCGCTACATAAAGAATGTCTCTATAAAAAGGCTAGGACAAACTTTATGCACAAATTTTAATCTTTCAACATTCAATGTTAACACAGGCTGCCACTTGCGTCCATGTTCTACGGCCATATCATTGGGAGACGAGGCGAGACGCTGGCCAAGTTGCAAATGCAGACGCAGTGCTGTGTGAAGGTGCCGAGAAAGCACGAACAAAGCAATCACAATATCGGTGAGGGCAATTTTCGGATTGTTTTTGCGTATTAAATTTTGCGATTGTTTATGTTTTTGATTCTGCTTGAAAATTGGTTCCCTGTTCCAGCTTCCGGATCTAACCTGAGTCCACCCATAAGTAATTTGTATCAATGCGGATGAATACTGTTTTGTTGGAACTAAGCTTACATTTTTTTTTAATCGCGCGACTGTGCTCGGTCCATTTTGTGCATTCGCTCTGACGATGACCTGGTGCACCGCCAAAAAAAGCAGATCGATGCCAGCCACCTAAAAGCGGTGACACGATTGCTGCGCGATTGATCTCACGGAGAATAATTGTAACGATTTATTTTCCAAATTTTAATGTCAGAAATCACCGGCCATCGACAAAATGTCGTGGTTTGTCGTCGTCGCATTATGTTGCTGGTTGATTCGGTTAGTACAGCTGGGCCACAGAAGCCGAATTACCGTGACCTAAACCTTAATGTTAGCGTTAGTAAATATAAAAAAGAAAATGACCTCGAAAAACGCGAACGATTTTCTCTTTTATGGTTGCGTTTATGTTGACGTTGAGGTTTGTTAACTAGGTTTCGGTTAATGTTTACGTTAAACTTAACATAATTGGGCTTCTGCGGACCGGGCCCCGGATAGGGTTGGTACGTTTTAAATAACGCTGCTGCTCTACCATCCCAGCTTGAAAAAACTTGATATGATTTCTCCTCCTTACGCTGTGAAATTTAGAAAGATTGTTTTAACGAGTGACTTTTTTCATGCCAAAGTAGAACCTTTTGTCGGAAAGTTGTCTTCCTGCAATGTTTCAGACCGTGACAAGACGTTGGGCACCGTTAGGTTTAGCAGGCTGGATTTGTGCCTCTTCTCCCGCACGATTGTGTTATGCTTCTTTTTATGATGTCAACTTTTAGCACTGAGTATGGAGGTTTGAAGACGTCATTACGTCAACCTAGCAGCGTGCTGTATTCACGCAATCAGCGAAATATTTCTTCGGCACTTTCCCGATTCGGCAAACGCCACAACAGTTCGAAAAGCATTTGCGCCTTGCAAACAAATATTGGACCAATAATTATAATTTAGGTGCGTCGTACCCAGGACTTTACGCATTTCATTTCCATCGCTGTGTGCAACGAAAAGATCAAAGAATCTTTTCAAGAATTCAAGGCCAGCGTGCTCAAGGATTGTTCGCATGTGAGTAATTATTGCGTCATTTCTTGATTGAATGTCCATAAAAGCAGTCTACCGGAGGTTGTCACTCACCCCCCAAACCCCAAACCCCCCCGAAAGAGAGCCCTGCGCGACCCCCGCTGATCGATGCTTCTCGACACGATTAGCGGCAGCAAGCTGGAAATTGTCATCAGCGCGCATCCCCAAAACAAGTTGGTGTTGGCGCTAACACGCAAAACATAGATAAAAAACAAAATGGTCTCGACACGATCCTTGCAGATCAAAATTACGGTATTCGGGGGCTGAGTGACAACCTCCCGTAGACTGCCTTTATGTTCGATCTTCTTTCGCAAATTATTGGTGCCGATTTTCTAGGCTCTGGAAGAATTGACTGAGGAACTTTTTCGTTCCACAACTGTACATCAAAAATCTGCGCGCCACTTTCAGTGCCACAACGTGTCCGACAAGCTCTTCCAAACCGACGCCAAACTGCACGTCACATTGGGCATGTTTGTGCTCGGAAATGAACACGAACGAACATGGACGATCAAAACGTTGAAACAGAGCGTGAAGGCGATTGTCAAGTGAGTGATGCGATGTATCGTGCGACGGTTGAGTCCCGGGGCACAGGTTCAGGCCCGGCCATTCAGGTTGGAGGCTGGCTGGAGCCTAAGCCTATATATGGGTCAAATATGCTGGGCTTGAATCGACCGGGCCTGAAAAACTGGGCCTGAAAAGGTCGGGCCTGAAAAATTCGCGGAATAGATGCGCTGTGGTCTGCTGTCGGCCTGCTTTATGGTGAGTGATCGAACTGGAGGTTTTTGGCCCGCTGTAAAGAATGATATGCGGCTGCAGCATATCGGATTTCGGGGAATACGTGAAAGTGCTCCACGCTTGGGAAAGTCATTGTGCTGATGGCATTGTCGAAAGATCGCGAATTAAACTATAGATGTGCGCAATTTGTATCATGATGTACAGTCTAATATCCTCGTCATATAATTTTGTATTCGTATTTTGTAGCCGAATCTGGCGTTTATCGATGTATCTCATCAACAGTTTCAGTAAAGTTTTCATCGTGCCCGGAAACGGCCTTACCCCATTGGTACTGCTGGGGCGTTGTGAGTGGCTGGGCTACGAAACGCGTTCTTTGTATCGCACTGTGTTTTCGTCAAAATTTTTATTCGCTGAATTCCCCTATCCAACTGAATTAAATTCCGCTTCAGGGACGATCCACCCTTCTACGCCGCTCTGCATGTGCGTCTGCGTGGCCTGCAGTACATGAACGATGACCCCGCTGCTGTGGATGTGCTGTATGCAAAGTGCGAACATGAAGATGGGCCAAAGGAGCAGATAAAGTGCGTTCGGTTGGATTATTTGTTTCGGTTTTGGATGGTGACTTCATGATGATTTGAATGTTTTTTTTGCAACTTTCATTCAACACAAAAAATCGATAAACGGCATTGACTTGTTTTGTACTGTCCTTGCGCCTATATGCATTGCCAGCATTGGAGGAAGCATTTTTTCTTCGTCTGCCCTCTTCATGGACATATTGATCGAGGGGTAAACATCGCTTTTCTATTACTTTGAAGTTACGATAAGCACTGGTGGTTGGGGATGATAACCTCTTCAAAATTAATCAGTTGCTCACAATTTTGGTCCGCAATTTACAAAAATCTAATGGATCTAACATTAACGGGAGATTGATATACACAAAGCTTGCGCTGTAGATGGAACTTCACAACAAAGGAGATGGAACTGTAGATGGAACTTCACACAACATCTTTGTTTTTTTATTTCAGAGGAGGACATAGTCATGGGGATATAAAGTTGGGTGGAAATGGTTTTTGCATGTGATCGCGTTGTGGTGATTGAACAATGAACATGTGGTTTTTTGTCTGATTTAATTTTTTGTGAGGCTCTGGCCGAGTGTTGACTGATTTACTGATAAACTGATTTACTCTGGGCTGGTCCCTATTCATACATATTTGCCAAAACATTTTTCTGTATAAACAACAATAAAACTTTCAGCCATGTTTTGCAGCCCGAAAACATTGAACGTGCGTTGCATCCAGTACTCTGGCTAGATAAGCTGCAGATCGGATGTGAAAGTTCGAGATCATAATACAAAAAAATCGCACCCAAGTTTCTGGCATCTTGATGGAGTCGCCGTGAACAAAAATTTCAAAAAACGAAGAAACCTGCTTATTTACAGATTGCAATCATTCTGCGATCGTCTGGTTGACGCAATGTTCGGCACGAGTTTTATGCCGCGACGCAACGTTGGCGATGTGAAACTGCACGTGACGCTCATGAACACTAGATTTGTGGCGCAGGTTGTTTTCACCGTCACATCGCGTTCGTGGTTTTTTTCAATCTGCTTGAACGATATCAAACTTGGTGATCTTTTCGTTCCTGCCTGACCCGACATCTGGAGGCACCCAACACCTATGTACACTTTTTTTGGCACCCGACATCCCTCTAAGGGCGAACTTAGGTTAAATCCGGAAACTGGAAATAATTTGCATGCAAAAATACAAAACATTTCCAGACTCCGGAAATATTTCCGGAAAACGCAAAAACTGACATGCAAAAATAATGCGTTTTCCGGAAATATTTCCGGTTTCCGGATTTAACCTAAGGCCGCCCTGACTCACTGGTGTAGCTAGGGCGGAGTGGGTCCCCCCTGGGTACAGTAGGTATGTAGGTAGGCTGACGCTCCATCCAGATACAGTAGGTTGCGATTTTTGGCTCAAAACTGCATAAAATCGGTATTTTTCACTCCAAATAGGCGAAGAACCGCGCGCTACGCTCGAAATTAGCGTTTTAGAGTACATTTTCATCAGATCTAAAACATTTTGTTGGTCGCCGCAGTGGCGTCGTTGGGGGGGAAGGGGGTTACCCCCTAGTATCCGGATTTTGATTTTTTCACCCAGGGGTATCCTACCCTAAATTTTTTCCGAAAACCGTAAAAATCGCCCATTTTTATCTCCAAAATGCTCAAAATCGCTTGCTCGCGCAAGCACTATACGCAAAATGACCATTTTTGCGCTTTCAACTAGGGTTAGAGAGATGTCGGGTGCCAAAAAAGTGTAGGTGTCGGGTGTCGGGTACCTCCAGATGTCGGGTGTCGGGTTTTTTGGGACCCGACAGCCGACACCCGACACTTACGGTTCAAAACATCAGTTTTGCTGAGAGAAGAATTTTGAGAGAAAATTTTCTTCGAACCAAATATTTCCGAAGACGCAGAATGTGACATTTTGGTGTTTATTTCGTGCGAAAATACTTGAATTCAGTAACTTGAGCCAAAAAATTTCACTAATGATGCAAGTGAGCAAAAATTTGCCTGTTTTTGGTCCAAAAACAGATGTCGGGTGTCGGGTTTTTTTTCAAAAACTAGGTGTCGGGTGTCGGGTTTTTTTGCAACTGTCGGGTGTCGGCTTTTTTCTCAGATGTCGGGTGTCGGGTACTTCCAGATGTCGGGTGTCGGGTACCCCCCCCCCGACCTCTAACTCTACTTTCAACACCGATTTTGCTCGATTTTTCTCTAAAAAAGTTGACCTTTTTTGAACAACCCCCTGAGTATCCGAGATTTTTTATTTTAGGGAGCAACCCCCCTGGTACCCGAGATTTTTCATTTTGGGTATCCAGTATCCTGGCTTTTTGATTTCCCAACGACACCACTGGGTCGCCGCCCCACAGACCGGGTGGATTCTCAACCTTGATACAGCACCTTGGTAAAATATATGGAATAGCAATAGATGTTCATCGTTACAGAATTTTCTGTGTTTTCTGCGCTCTTTTATACGGCACTTACCGCGTGCACATTGTTTCTGTGTAGCCATTCGGCTTATTTGTTGGGCCGAAGAAACATTTGCGACTGATCTATACTCTGGCAATTCTTTTGGGAGAAACTTTTCAACCGCGTTCCTATACTAAATTCATGCGCACTGCACGAACGACCCACAGCCACGCACGCCCCCACCCATAGTTCCGATACAATCAGGTATTGAATATCAATAGGTAAAGGCAAACTACACAAACATAAGCTCGATTTCGCAGCTGGCAGAATGGTGAAACATTCACACGTGGCTGCTGATTTGGGGAATGTTACACGTTAAAGATTACAAAGTGGGGCATGATGATTTTCTCTTTCTATTCGTTTTGAATACAGGCCACATTCGAAATCAGGCTCGTGTTGGTGTCGTTTGCCTTTAGTTTGACCTTGCCCGGTATGTACTGTGCTGGCATAATTTGGGTCGGATTTGGTCCAGGGTATAGTCTGTTGATTATATTTCGACATAGTGTATAAGCCCCATTCAGCGATGTTTGGAGCGGGCTGGGTCGACGCCATTCTAAATGAATGTTTCAGGCATTGCCAACTCATTCGCAGAGCCATTGAACATTGTTGGTGTTGTGCGATGACAGGCCACGTGTTTTTGCGCTACGCGGCAAGCAATGTTCAATCGGTCTTTTGCCTGAGTTAGCAATGCTTGAAACATTCATTTAGAATGGCGTCGACCCAGCCCGCTCCAAACATCGCTGAATGGGGCTTATACACTATGTCGAAACATAATCAGCAGACTATAGGGATCGGGCAATTTCGGATGTCGGCATGTGAAAAGGTGTAGGTGTCGGGTTTTCAAACCGTCAAATTTGTTCCTAGGTGCCGGGTGTCGGCACACATAAAACTGTAGGTGTCTGGTTCCCGTATCCCCCGATGTCGATCCCTAGTCCAGGCTGAAAATGGCTTCGGTCCTATCTTACGTAAGTTCACAAACTCTGCACGATAAAAACGGTCGAAAAAGCGAAACAAAATGCATGTCCGCGCGAAACAAAATCTTGCTTTCGACAAGATAATAACCCTGTTCTCATATTTTGCAGCAACAATCGACAACGGGTGATGCGTGTTTCCCGCCGATTGTGACCTCGTTCGATGCGACCAAAATACTGCAATTGTATGGTGACTATGATTTCGGCACGATCGAGCTCAAAGATGTGCAACTTTCGATCAGGTACACAACGGAGCCGACCAGTGGATATTATATGTCGGCGTGCACAGTCCCCTTGGTGGGACAGGCAATGGAAATGGAGACAGATAATGACAATGAAAAGGATATCGCGGACGAGAAATAGGGTTATGATTTTGCGCATGGATACGGTGAAATGCTTTGTGCCCACCTTATACTGACCCCATAGTGAATGCTTTCTTGATTTCTGATTGTCACTGTAATTAATGGCGAATATTCCTCATAGCTCATAATATAGTAAATTTCTAAATTCGCTGCCGCACAATAAAATATGCTCCATATTTAGTCAGGTTCTAAACCCGAAAATCCACTTTTGAAATATTCGGGCGACAGACACACCTGCAAGCAGCTGTGCGCAATGTTTCAGGACTGCGCGTGCTTAGCGTTCGGGTTTAGAACGGGACATTAACTATGGCGCGTATTTTACTGGTGGCAGCAAATTTGAAAATTTACTATTGTATCCCAAAATACTAGAACCTATCACGTCACCATGAATGTAGTGTAGAATTTATGTCTATGTGCACTGAGCACTCCACAGTGGTAATGATTAGATAAGTCAAATTGCCAAGAGGTCGTTCACTTCTGATGAAACGTTACTCTGTAAGGGTTAACAGTAATTTGCTTTCACCGACAATTCGTTACTAGTTTTCTGCCGATGTCGGATCTGTTTGTTTATTGCTTTTGTTTTGTCCAAACGCTTACCGGAAATGTTGGGAATTTTTTGTTTCTTGTTGTTGTTGTTTTTGTTGCTGTTTTCACTGAATGGTTATGTTTTGTTGTTAATTTAGAGGTCGCATCTTTCGGGCAGGTAAAGTTTTGGGTTCGGAACTTGTTCATGAATGATGAGAAGGTTTTTTATTGGACTGGACTGAAAATGCGTTACAGCACGTGTTTCTGTTGATATCGTTAATCTGGTCAAAGTATAATAATTAGCGTTGAAATTTCATTGTTGTTTAACTTGCTGCAGTCACTAAGTTAGGGTCCCGTTGCCTTCCTAATCGTGCCTTGTCCGAACAAAAACGTGGTATTTCATCTGCCCGTAACTGGATTTTTTTTTATTGACAATGCGAGTAAGAAATCGGAATGTACGTGTTTACTTTCCATGTCCGATTACTCAGAATTATTATTATTGATTCTTTTTGCATTTGCTAAGGTTGTGTGATCAGAATGACGTTTTAATCTTTTGTCGGGTCAACTATTTTTTGTTAAAATGCAGTTTATTGTTTAAACTTGTTTCTCACCTGCTCTATAATTATCAGTGATCATTTTTTGAACGCCTATATATGTATTTGGCCATTTGTACCGATTTGATCTGATGTGATAATAGAATAGCGTCACCTGTTTGTTGATGTACATGCCACATAACGCGAATTATATTTAACTGTCGAAATAATACACATATCGTCATTCTGATGAAGAATAATGTGTCGCTAAGTCAATAAATCTGGACCGCTATTGCGAATGGGTGCAAAAAGCGATTGTACTACGTTTACGCTGCCAATTGGTAGAGCTAGTTGGGTGCCGTTTAAACTTCATAAAGCAGAAGCACTGATGGTACCTGGTAATTGAAGAAAGACGCGTGAACGATCGATCTGTGACAGTGTTACTGGTGTACTTTATAAACCTCAACAAGCAGTCTGTGTGGTGTAGCGGTACTCACCACTGTTGGATTGGTGGCCAAAAGAGCGAAGAAAAAATCGCACGGATTTTTTTTAGCAAAAACATGCTTTATTCCCAAGAATAAATGTTGTGAAGGGAACAGTGAATTTTAGCCGCTAGTTTTCCACAGATAAACCGTGTTACCAGGGTAATGGGTGGAATTTTCGAAACTGTGTGAAGGTCGGCGCAAAGATCGGTCGAAAGCTCGGTCGGCCTAGCTCGGTGTGAACGTGAAACATTGCCTGTTATTAACGTGGAAGTTTTACACCGAGGTCGATCACACTGAGCTGTCGACCCAGCTTTCCACCGACCTTCATACCCAACTGACCTTTACTACACCGTTTCGAAAATATCGCCCATTGTCAGTGCAAGTACACCAGATGGACGCGTGACCAAAAGAACGCGAAACTAGCCAACCCATTGTGGGTTTATGTTTGCATAACACCGCTGTTTTTCCGCGCTCTATTATTCTCCCAATCGCAAATGAACTGTCGCGTCGCGCACACCCGGGATGCGGAGGTTAAAAGACGGCCACAAGTGGGTGTCACAGGTGATTGTTGGAAATTATCAGGTACAACATACATAGTTATGATCTCTGTTTTAATTGATGTGCAATGAACCCCAATAAATTCCAAAATCCACCTTCGAGATCTCAAGTAGACCTGTGTGTCAAAAAGTTGGGTGGTTATCCATCTCTATCTGTTTTGTGGACGCCCCCACACATTTTGGCGACTGTAAAAACTTAGAGCTTGATGTGTGGACTCATCTTTGAAAGTTTGCCACCCCGCAACTTCTACGTGGGCAACAATGGAGAACCTGTTATTTTTTATAACCTCTATTGTTGTTGTTGCTTTCATACATTATAGCTTGTCTTGTTTATTACTCATCCTAATTTTCAATACTCGTTTATTGCAGATATTTTAGAACGCAGACAACAAAACGTGCGTAAGTCATTGAAGATTTTTACGCAAAAAATTCGACCAGCAAACAGAACAGAAAACAACCACCTACGATCCTTTGTTTGGCCGCGAAGCGCGAGAAAACCCACTATATTTGAGTATTTGAAGTTTGCTCATTGTTTGAACTTGGTCACCCATCATACCGTATACTACAGTAACTTCGGACCTGTTTCTTGCGAGGGACCGGATCTAACAAACTGTGCGCTTATGAAATGTGCAAATATGAGCAGGCCCACTCACAAATGGCGGGCGGAGGAATGAAGCGCATGTCCCGCGGACTGAATCAATTCTGAGCATTTGAATCCAATTTCCCGGCAGCGGAAAAAAATCATAAAAACGTTGCACAATTCTACTTCATCTTGATCTCTAGTCATGAAACTTCGCCATTCTAATGTAATTGTGATTTGTTTGGGTAAGACTGTCTTGTCCAGCCCAATTGCAAATTTTTTAATTCCCTAATTATTTGTTCCACTATTATTGTAGGAGTAACAACCATCGCCCACCACTGCTTGGCCGTTTGTAAGTTGACGTTCACAATTCTTCATTTTACCGGACTTTTCCATCTGAAACCCTAGGGGGCTCTAGTTGGAAATTGTTGGAAAATGTGGGTCTCTCACAGAGAAACCAATCCAATATTTTGGTGCCAGGTGGAAACAGCTTCCCGGGCGGCGCCAGCGCCATGGGCGTAAATCCCACTCGGGGTCAGTTTGGAGGCAAGGGCTTTAAGTGGAAAATTCCGGCGCGTATATGTACAGTAATTCAATGAACATGAGGTGTGTATAGGCGTGCTCAAAGTCCAATACCAGCCATGAAAAACGGGCTTATATGGTAATGCCGTCAAATCACGTCGTCGCATCTTGTCGTCTATTATTTTCGCGCCCATTTGGGGCTCATGTATTATTGCTTGTTTGACGACTTTATCTGACTACATGATTTGACGACAAAACTATTAGCTGAAAGGCGAACTTACCATGCAGCATGCCCAAATGACCAAAATGCGTGGATGGATTCCGATGGTGAGCCGAGCGCGTGCAGTGCAGCCAATGCCACGCGTGTGTGTCCCAGTGGGTATAAATGTCAATCGGCTATTTGTTGTCCCGTGCCTGCCACGGATGATGTTTCACCATCTGCTGATAAAGGTAGGCGTATAATACAGTACGATTTCTTTGTGGTGACTGGATCGGAAATCCTATACGAACCACATTCTCGAATATAGGGTGTCTCAAAAATACCATCCTACTCGGTAACTTTCGTTGCTGACTTTGGATTTATTATTCAACCACGGCACAATCGCATCAGAAGCGATTTCGAGTATGTTAACTGTGAACAATCAGGAAGAGAGAACCTGATTTTTCAAGGCCGTTGTCTACTGCTTGGTCGTGCCCTATTTCCAGCAAGGAAATGAGTGATCAACGTACAACAGGCATCCGGCCTTTAAGCATCAGGCAACTGGAGTTCTTCTGATTTTTTTGCACACCAAACGAACACATAATCACTGTCTCAATCGATTGCGCCGTAAATAGATTCAATCCAGCCTTTATAGCATGAACTATGGCCTGACATATAGTATTTTTGAGACACCCTGTAAGTCGTGGAAGTGGGACACCCATTTAAAAATTTTTTAAGCGATTACAAGTTATCGCCACCGGTCACCCCAGCCGCTTAAACAAAAATTATTCGCTTGCCACAAAAGCACTGCTCGTGGGCAAGACGAGATTTGCACCTTGTATATCTATGGGAGAAATCCATCATCGAACTCAAAACATTTGCTAGTCGTTTCCAGCTGTAACATCAATCAGCTGGCCATCTTGGTCTGTGGTTGTGTGTGTCATGGTCAATAGAATGAATGCTGGGAAATGTTTCAAAGAACAAATATAATGTTGTCGGAGGTTTCTGCGCGTGCTTCGCACACTTCAAACTTTGACAAACAAAAAAAGTCAAGTATTCCACTTTTCCAAACACTATGGGGTGGAATTTTCGAAACGGTGTAAAGGTCAGTTGGGCGTAAAGGTCGGTGTAAAGTTCGGTCGAAAGCTCGGTCGGCGTAGCTCGGTGTAAACGTGAAACATTGCCTGTTATTAACGTGGAATGTTTCAAGTTTACACCGAGGTCTATCACACTGAGCTGTCGACCGAGCTTTCCACCGACCTTTGCACCCAACTGACCTTTACACCGTTTCGAAAATATCACCCTATCTTTTGAGAACTATACTAAATTTCCAAATTCGCTGCCGCGCAGTGAAATACGCCCCGTAGTTAATGTCACGTCCTCAACCGGAACGCTAACCACGCGTAGATCTGAAACATTGTGCGCAGCTGCCTGGCTAGCTGGCAAGCTGCACGAAAGGCTAACCACGATCCGTAAAGCGCATTCTGCGTGCACTGGCTACAGAAGTCACGTACCCTATAGCAGCGCATCATGCCCTTTACGGCTGGCTGGCAAGCTGCACGTATGTAAGTCTGTTGTCCGAATGTTTCAAAAGTTGACTTTCGGATTATCAACGCTGCTCGTCAAACGCAGCACAATGTCGTGTTTCTGTGATCCTCCAAGCCACACCACCAAACATATGGACACGGCAGGGGTTGAACCTGCGTCTTCCGGCTGTTCTAACCAACCTGGCTGGCGTGCTTGAGCGTGCTCTTATACCTATGCAGCACCAAACGACTGCACGAACAAGGTATAACGTGTAACGCACACTAGCGCGTATACACAAACAGCCTCAGTCAGTGTAACACACACTACTTCACGGGCTGTAGCACAGGTCAACGGATGACCACGATCACACCACCTCCCCTTTTACGAAAGGTTCGGCCTCGAACCGACACTCTCTGTGAACCAGCGCAACGTGGCCCACAAGGAACTACGCACAAATGTACGCAAATCAACTTGTGTCCCGTCCACACGTAGCGCCACCTCCCCCTCTCAGAAGGTCTGACCCCAGACCGGCTCCTTGGCCGCAACTGCGGGTTGGTTCACTTGTCGGGCTCACCAATTGTGATCCTCCAAGCCACACCACCAAACATATGGACACGGCAGGGGTTGAACCTGCGTCTTCCGGCTGTTCTAACCAACTGAACTACGCGTCCGTCTGGCTGGCGTGCTTGAGCGTGCTCTTATACCTATGCAGCACCAAACGACTGCACGAACAAGGTATAACGTGTAACGCACACTAGCGCGTATACACACACAGCCTCAGTCAGTGTAACACACACTACTTCACGGGCTATAGCACAGGTCAACGGATGACCACGATCACATTTCCACTCGCCCATTTAGGGCTGCTTTGTGAGGTCTGGCTGCATTGGCGAATAAAGACAAAGCCGCCCCAATGTTAACGTCGATCTTCGTATACTTACAGACGGCAACGACGACCTCGATAGCGGGTCATCGACGGAGGAATTGTTCGATTTGGACTATTGCGACCCGAACTCGAAGGTGTTCCGCGGTAAGGTGGAGGGATTTACGGATGTACAGCTGAGCAGCGCAATGAGATACACGATCTTGCTTGACGCAATTTTGAAATCTTTTAAAATAAATTCAAGTGCTTAATTATCTGCGTGAATCTGGGTCACAAATTGACCATTGTATACCTACCAACACCATTCACATGTTTACTCCCAGGGGCCAATCGCAGTGTTGTCTCGTGTGAGGAGCACAAAGAATGTCTTCCACCGGCCGACTGCAGTTCGAAGGGTTACTGTTGTCTGCGACCGTTGAATCAGGTTCGAAAAATATCATCAAATTTTTGACACCGTTTATTGTAGACCATTGCTAGATATGTATGTACATATATGCTTTCTTGATATGTAACATCGGCCACATGTCACCTATACATGGGTAATGTAGTTCAGTTCTCATGTCATGCAGCCAGTTGTCTGATGTTTCATAGCAGCAGCAGCCGCACCGGTTACAAAATATTTCAAAACCACAAATGGAAATTCGAGAAATTTAAAAAATCGAACTGTGCAGCCAACTAATGTTTCATTCACAGGAGCCCCCACCAGTAGGATGTCCTTTTGGGTCGCGTCCCCTGAAGAACGCCAATGGTGAAGAGATAGCGTGCATTCCCGGTCAGCCAGGCTCATGTCCAGGCAATACTTTGTGCTATCAGGATCAAGTGTCGGGCGCTTACCATTGTTGTGGCAAGGATCCAGGTATGCTTGCCCTTTTTGTGGTGAATTAATTCAGAGTCGTCATTTTAGGTCTCAAAGCAGAGAATATTCACTCACTGCGCAGCACGGCAGAAGGAATATTTGTTCATTTCGTTCGTTCAAACAGTATGTTCACTCCACTTGTGATCGTGAGGGGTTGCCATAAAGACGAACTATAATAATAATATCATGTGCACACTTGCATATTCTGGCAAGTTTCTCGATTTATACATGCACTGTGTTGGCATTAAACCATGCCAAAGAGGTGAAAAAACAGATGGCACAACCACCTAACTGATGTTTCATACACAGTATATATATAATCACTCCCAGGCGAGGGCTGTCCATCGGGCAGTCGTGCCGTCAAAGTGGGTGACCGTGTGCAGTCCTGTGTGCCCGGCAGTGCCAATCAGGCGTGTCCCGGTCGGTCCATGTGTCAATGGAGTTACGTGATCGATCGATACCAATGCTGCGAACCGGATGATGGTTGGTTTATGCGTGCGTTTATGTTTATGCATAAACAGTAAGTATGAATTGTGTGGCCATGATTTCGCGGGGGAACACCTCGAGACCCTGTTTATGCCAACGAGCGGTGCACCAGGTCATCGTCAGTGTGAATGTACCAGATGGCCAAGTGGGCCCAAAAAATACGCTCGATCTGGTTTTATGCGCTCACGTTAATGCAAATCGACCCTGAGCCAGCAGGGCCCACCTCAATTTTTACCACCATAGTAACTTTCTAAACTCGCTGCCTCACAATAAAACACGCCCGATAATAGTTGATGTCAAGTTCTAAACTGAACGCTAACCGCGCGCAGTTCTGAAACATTGCGCACAGCTGCCCATGGCTGGTCAGCAAGCCGAACGTGTGCGCCTGTTGCCCGATTGTTTCAAAACAAACGTTCATTTTCGGGGTCTTGATCCGGGTATTAACCATGGGGAGTACGGCAGCGAAATTGGAAATTTACCATGCGACATTTGCAATATTTGGTCACAGAAATGGAAATATAAAAAAATCGTTTTAGGTTGTCCGAACAACTACAAGCCCCTGATGACCCCGAGCAACACGCCACAAATGTGCAAGATCGACGGCTCATCGCCTTGTCCGTCGAATTATGCATGCGAATTCAATTTCTGGACCGCATCGTATCAATGTTGTGGCACTGATATTGGTTAGGGTGGTGAAACATCATGTTGGAACAGTTTGACGTCGGAAAAATTAGTTATTTGCCTTATGTTTCAATGGGACTATTTAGTCTCTTGGAGCATGTGGCATTTTGGGGTGTACACCCGGTGATTTCGTCTCTGACGACTGGCCCGGATCACCTAAGCTGTCAGGCGTTTACGGGCCGAATCAGCAACGTGTCACTGGTTTTGCGCAAAGGCGTGCCATCAAAGCACCTTACCGTCTGACCAATAACATTGGTATTTTTGCTTCAATGCAGCCCTCAAGGCAACCCAGTCACGGAAAAATTAAAGTACGATGTGTTGTGTGTTTGGCTGCCCGTTCCGAGCCGACCTGAACTCCTTGTCGACCGATGCATCAGGACATCGTCAGCACAAATTCCTTAGATGACCACGAAGGAGCCGAAGAACACAAAAACGATTCATGCGAAGAGAGTCTAAACTCTTTCCTGTTCATAACGATACGATCAGGACGGCGCTCGGCATTTTCGTTTGTTTACCACTCAGGGTCTGGAACATATACTCAAGATTGTCAAACTGTGTGTCAGTCAATGTCAGTCGTTTCAGCTTTGTCATGATGACGATGAGTGAACACTATAAAGAGGCGGTACTGTACCTTTGTGCACATACGGATGTGTATCTTTTCCGCAGGTTTCTGTCCACCCGGCCAGGTGCCCTACATCGAGTACGCGTCCGCCCAACCTCGTCAGTGTATCATGTCGCAACCGGGCGGCTGTCCAGTCGGGTAAATTTTGACTGTTGTCAATCGCAAAAATTTGATGACCGGTCTGCTTCTTTCGAATTGTATTTTCATCAAAACTCGCATTGCTTGGTATTGGTCGCACAATGACTTTATGAGAATTGGTCAACTTTTTTCCTGATTCGTAAAGAGGGAAAGTGACGGGGCAATGACGTTGCGTTGCGTGATCGCACACAAAGCATGTAGTAAAGAGAATGTTTCAGGCCTGCGTCAACGTGGTTCATCTGCTACATTATTTTCAGCTGAAAATGTTTTGTGAGAATCACAAATAGCACAGTGGTTAAGAGTGAATGAACGTGAAAATCAGGATTCATTTGATGAAGTCTTATATAGCGACCAATACCAAGTTTGAATAGCCAGGATGTTACGCAGCAAACGTCACTTTTGTAATGTAGGAACGGGTTACCGTAGGAACCAGGGTATCACACACCAACCACAGGGTGTCTGTGGTTTAGCCACACCTGTCTATTGTCACCAGCCAGCAAATTGTTTCGTTTGTCAAATGTTCGTCTTAAAGATTATATGATGTATAATCTTTCCGACCACATTTGTTCGGTGCAACACTGCGCACTTATTCCAGTTACGTGTGCACCGCTGCAAGTTCGGGTCAGAATGTGTGCTGCGGCACTGCCGGTAGATGTCCAGCGTCAATGAGTGCCGTCACTGATCAACAGGTTACTGTATATACACAGGGTGACACAACAAAAATGGAAACCTTTTTTGAACAGGCTGTACATATCCCGGCGCAGTGGTTGGAGATCGAGAGAGACGTGTTGTATCTCATTTACAAACCTGCGTTTATCTCGCGCCGTTTTGTGTGTGTAGTTCGTTTGCTGATTTACTTTGACCGATGAGCTACCCAAGATTAAACCCACACAACCTGCGTTTCAATTTGCTTCCAAAAATCACGCGCACACTTGCCTATACTTTAACGCGCCTCACAAAACAATGAGTTGCTCATTCGTCAGCGCGCATCAGATAACCAAAATTTAACACTCCAAGCCAGACGAAAAATAGTTTTGCATGAGGTGCAACAAGTTTCTTAAACTGCAATAACGGGGCAGGGATACAGCTGCATCAAAAAAGGTTTCCATTTTATTGTGTCACACTGTACCCTTGCGACAAAGTTCTCGAGCACGGTTTTTTTGCGAGTTACACCTAAACTTTGGGTCTAGTTTGTTGCCAAAACCGCTAAAATTTCTTGACAGGGTCGTGCCACGGCCTGCAGTCCCAGTGTACAATCAGGTGGTTGTCAGTCACCAGCCACGTGTCAACAAGCCGTCGGATCACCCGTCGGTATGTTGAACAAATTTTTATTTTTTTATTTCTTTTTGTTCAATTCTCAAATATATTTTAAGGCATTTTTTCCATTCTTTGTCACTTGGTGTAAAATAGATCAATTTTAGGTCAGTATCTGTGCTGCCAATATGGCCAACCAACACGTACGTGTCAATCTGGCAGGGCGCCTTATCCGAATCCGCAACAACCTCAAATCTGTCTTATCAACATTGCTGGTGGGTGCTGTTTTCCTTCTCTCGTTTCTGTTTTCTTTTCGTTCTTTGATTTCGCGAAGCACTAAATATTGAGCTTGGTGTTGTCCAAAATGGTCACGTGACTTCGGTCACGTGATTTTTTGTAAAATTGTTGTGTCATTACCTAAGTTCTGCCACCGTGGAACTGGTTCGCGAGCATTTGTTTATGTTGGTCGAAGTCAAGATCTATCCGATCAGCAAGGATTGATTTATACCGTAATCCAACTACAGTAACCCACCATAACAATTGCTATAGGCAGTTGTCCAGCGCCGAACGTGTGCGAGCCTTCAAACGTGGCCGGTCAATACATTTGCTGTGCACCGGGCCAATCAGCGACCAGCGAGTGCCCTGATGGATGGGCCTTGGCCAATAATCAGCTAATGGTCGGTTTGATTGGAGCGTTTTTTTTTCGATAACGTTACGTTCCAGAGCTTGAGTTTTTGTGACTCGGCATTTCTTTAGCACCGCCCACGTCCTCTGTTGTGCGACATTATTGGGAAAAGGATTCAGTCTTTGGGGTCACCCAGTAATAAGGAGCTTTGTGGGTCAGATCTGGGAAAAATATACATATACCGTTAAATATTCACGATATATGGCTGGGCTCACTATGAGGAGGGTACACGTGTTTAACACAATCAAGATCACAATGCGAAAGTACCCCTGTGTACGTTTACCATGGGTGTCCCCACAACGTGCAATCGTCCCAAGATACATACTGTACCTTACCCACATTTCCAGTACTGCAGTCCGGCATCGCAACGTTGCCAAACTGGGGGCACGTGTCTTGCCCATCGCACCATCCCCAATCAGTTCATCTGCTGCAACCCGAGTGGCACGAGCGTGCCCCGGTTCACTTGCCCGGCGGGCACGCCCATCCTTGTGGGCACGCAGCATCAATTCTGCGGCACTGTTGGCGCCGTGTGCAACCCCGGTGCAATATGTCAAGTGGTGAGTTCGGGGACTGGGGTTAAGATCTGGGCCGTTTTTATGTTTTTTTATTATTTTTTATTTTTATTTGTTTAGTTTTTTTAATTTATTTATCATTTAATATTATAATATTATTATGTTTATGAGTCAATCACGTGGCCAACTGATGCACCATGGACGATGACCTGGTGCACCATTTTTGGCAGCGTAAAAATGTATCAAAAATGTATCATGCTATCAAACAAGCCCGACATAAAAATTTTTACTGGTGTTTCAATGCAGGCCTCGAATCCCCCCGGCCCCCCATTTTTTTTGCCACCAGCCCCCCCCCCCCAGGCGTACACCTGCCCAAGTGGACAACCTTACAGAGTGGGCAGCCAATACCAGTTCTGTACAGTCGCCACTCAAACTTGTGCGCCCGGGTGAGTCTTGCGGGAAAAGTGAAATTGTTGGAAATTTTAGAGAAAGTATACCCACTTTGCATTGTACCTAGTGATATGGGGGAGACTTGTGATATTCGGGCTTATAGTACTGTCGTTAATGCAGACCGTCCACTGTCATGTATAATTTCTCGCGCTCATTTTGGGCTGCTTGAATTGGCGACAGTGTCATTAAGCCGACATTCGTGAACTTAGGAACCAACCCATACTCACGCACGAGTTTACCGTCATTTTATAGGCGTTATTTTTAACTCATGAAATGCAGGTTACAGTATCTGTTCATTAGCAGATGATGTCACGCAGAAAAATGTTTCGTGCGCTATTAATAAGCCACAATACAAGACAAATCAGTCAATGACAAATGTATAGTCTTTCCGTTTTATAACAGTCCAGAGGCGGTATACAGAAAATGTTTCAACGCCTTGAAAAACAGCAGTCATCGTCGTGGATGATAAACAACAGGTTGACAACGTGGGTCGAAACATGCGTGTTACTTGATCGCTGCTGTTGCGATGAAACATTTGCTGTATAGTTTGTTTAGACCGAGAATAAAATGAAAGACTATAATTGTATAGGTACAGTAGGTGTGAAAACTCCAACTCAATCATCATGCATACAGGATATGCCAACAGTTAAACAGGAAACCGTTTGTGATTAGGCTGGATCTCGGCTTCGGTTTCGAACTGGGAGCCCAATGTCCTTTGACGGATGAGCTGTGCTATGGGTGATATTTTCGAAACGGTGTAAAGGTCAGTTGGGTGTAAAGGTCGGTGGAAAGCTCGGTCGACAGCTCAGTGTGATAGACCTCGGTGTAAACTTGAAACATTCCACGTTAATAACAGGCAATGTTTCACGTTTACACCGAGCTGCGCCGACCGAGCTTTCGACCGAACTTTACACCGACCTTTACGCCCAACTGACCTTTACACCGTTTCGAAAATTCCACCCTATGAGTTTTGAGAGGTGCGTTAACTATAAACAGGCTGCTGCATGCGCGCTCTTTGTAACAAGCTGATGCGCAGGCCACATGATTTAAATTTTGCGTTATGTATGTCATCTTTCTCAAAATGGTCTTGCTTGCCCAAATGTGTTTTGCTCAATTGCCCGGCCACCAAATGCATCAACGGCCGAGATACAGCCTCATCAAAATAAGGTTTCCTTTTATGAAAAATATATTCAAAAAATAAAAATCCCCAAATTGCAGCTATACGTGTCAGCGTGCGACCAATATCGCAACATCGGTCTACATCTGTTGCAGTGGAGGCAGTACGAATCCCGGCGCGGTGCAGTACCAGTGTACCGGAATCGGTAAATTGGAAAAAAAGGAAAAATTTTCTCTTTCATTCAGTTTTGTGCCTGACGCGAACCGTGCGTATCCTTTCAGGCTCTCCGGTGGTGACTAACGGCGCCAATCAGTTCTGCAGTAGTTTACAGAATACGTGCATAATCGGGTAATTTATTTGATTCGGGGAAAGCGTGTTTTTATAGTCTGCCCTCGTTATCATTGCCTTGGAACATGGGGAAGTTTAAGACAAGATATAAGGGATTTTCTACAACTTGTAAACGGCTTAATTTCGCAGAAGTTTCGGGAGCGCGGGATCAGGATTAGAGATCGGGACCCGGGATTGGGATTTATTTTGATACTTTGGTAATCGGGATTCCGTTTGAACCCTAATCACTACAAAGTCATCATAAGGCTGGTACACTGTTCACCGTATGAAAAATATGTCAATCATTTGATGTTTCAGTTCCACATGTCAG
>JASAMV010005515.1:0-10342 GCA_030248065.1 Rhynchonema sp. JSB1_4
TTTTTGAGCCGTATCAATTTAACGGTTGTTCAGGTGCAGCTCAAATTTGGGATTTGGGAGGTTCAACGTATGCCTAATCCAACGAGCAAATAAAATTGGGGGGTCAAAATTTTTTTCCGGAACACTTCGGGTGAAAATTACCTGCCCACGCTCTTAAAAAAAAACGTCGTTTTTTTAAGAAAAAACGCCGTCGTTTTTTTTTGCCCAACCCTGCTCGAAATAGAAGCCAACCTCCAATGTTGAGCACCAATACTGACAGCAAGCGATGGGCATTAATAAGCACTTCAGTGTTAGGGCGAACTAAGGTTAAATCCGGAATCCGGAAATAATTTGCATGCAAAAATACCAAACATTTCTGGGCTCCGGAAATATTTCCAGAAAATGCAAGAATTTACATGCAAAAATCATGCGTTTTCCGAAAATATTTCCGGATTCCGATTTCCGGATTCAACCTAAGCCCGCCCTTACTGATTGTGTAACAAATGACTTTTAAGACCGAACTATACTTCGTTCTCTCGCGCAACACGAAAGAAATTCTCGCACGCTGATTGGCTGCCAAGGGGGGCACGGCACGGGTACGCACCAATCAGCGTGGGAAAATTTGTTCCGTGTTGCGTGAGAGAGCGAAGTATAGTTAGGCCTTGGCCTTTGTGCTGTGAAAACGGTAACATTATGGAACATCACGTCTATTTCGCTTCTTGATACACTCAATATTTGCATTCTCATTGAACATTGCAATGAGATACGGAGCTCGCTTGAGCCAGAATGTCGCTGAAAAAATACAGGCCCCCTCCTAATAGAGGCACCCTCTAATAAAAGCACCGGTGTCAAAGGGTGGCTGAAAAAACAGAAGCCCATGGCTTCTACTAGAGGAAACACGGAAACACGGCTGCCTTAAGTGTGTATTTGCCTTTGGTCATATATAACAGAAACAAATAAAAATTATCAACAAAACTTTGTATTGTTTCTGATTACATGCAGTATTCCACAATGAGGAAAAGAGCTCAAAGAAAACAAAATGTAAAATTAAGTTTCAGTTATCCAGCGAATGAACGAGAGTCTGTTGAACGCAACCAATGGTTGTCCGTGGCAGCCTTGGTGGCCGGGAGGGAGTTGGGCTGCTCAACGAATCATCAGTGGCTCAGTGTCGGCCATGGCCAATGCCCTGATCGTGGTGGCCGTCGTCAGGTCGCCCGAACTGAACAGCAAAGCGCATCAATTGATCGCCAATCTGGCAACGGCCGAGTTGATCATGAGGCTCGTTCTCGGTCCATCTATATATTCTTTCGTCAAGTTTTCACGAAATTTCAAACGCTTACTCGCTTGAGCAATCAACTTTTGACAACAGCTCTGTACTTTTCAGCGTCGGCTTTGTGCAATTCGGTTTGGAGATCGCGCTCGGTTTCACGTGTCCGCATTACTTTATGCCGCTGCCGTACTGTTTTCTGACAATGATGCCCTATATTATGACGTTTGAACGGGCCTCTGTAGTTTCAAGTTACCTTCCTTTTTCCACATTCAGAATTCTTTCAGTAACTACACCCAATTCTTGATGATTGTCGTGATTGGCATCGATCGTTGGATTGCCTTGGCTTACCCCATCAAGTATTATCAATATCAACAGGTAAGATTATTTTTTACAATTGAGAGATATTCATCAAAGTTTCCAAATGTTTACGCTAACACACACACACACACACACACACACACACACACACACACACACACACACACACACACACACACACACACACACACACACACACACACACACACACACACACACACACACACACACACACACACACACACACACACACACACACACACACACACACACACACACACACACACACACACACACACACACACACACACACACACACACACACACACACACACACACACACACACACACACACACACACACACACACACACACACACACACACACACACACACACACACACACACACACACACACACACACACACACACACACACATTGTCTAAGCTGTCTTTCTCTCGTGTCTCGTGCACAGAACCAACGCCTGTACACGCGTGTAATGATTTTCTCGTGGGCATTCAACTGGGTGTTCGCTATTCTGGCCGCCATCAATGCGTATGAGAAGCGAAACGAAGGCGTCACAATGTGCACGCACTACACGGCAATGGCTGGAACGGAGCTGCTTCAAATTGTGGTAAGTGCCCCCTCAGGTCGGACGATTTTGCGTTGTGCTAACGTAATAGTGCGTAGTACTACGTAGTAGTGCGCTAACGTGATAACCCCCAATGTTTTGGCTAATTGTTTAGTCGTCGACTGAAACGGACAACGCTGGTTGTCAAAGTAGCCAGACCAAAACGACATTGGGGGGGCTGCGTTGACCAAATCTGTGTACGATGAGACAATATTTCAACGGAGGAATTGTTGCGCAGATAAGCTTGGTGCTCGGCGTGCTCATTCTGTTCGTGTACGGCATGGCAATGCGCGCAGCCAGGCACGAATCGGATACCGTTGGTGCCAGTGCACAGACGATTGAAGCAAGTCGTCAGGTTAGGCACGACCGGCCCGCGATTTCATTATGTTTGTGGCACAAAAATGTATTTTTATTAGTGTTTGTGTGATCAGGAAACCCAATCGTTGACCACCCATAACAAATATTAAGGCTGTGAGCAGATAAACGCGGAATGGCAGATTTCTGCATTCCGCATTCCGCGTTTATCTGCTAACCTTTGCGGAATTCTGCATTTCTGCAAGTAAATTTATGCTTTTGGTCAAACCTCTCAGTTGCTGTTTGCGTTAACACGCAACATTTTAAGGTCAGCACGCTGGAAGTTGTCATCGTCACCCAAGCACGCACCATTCCGCAAAGGTGAGCAGATAAACGCGGAATGCGGAAGACTGCAGAAATCTGCCATTCCGTCCCCCTTACCTCCTTCCCCCTTTCTTTTCCCCTCCGCCCTCCTCCTCCCCCCCCTCCCCCCCCCCCGCCCCCCACCCGCCGCCCGCTTCGCCTCTCTTCCCAGATATTTTGGTTTAAATGCAGCCCCCCCAATGTCGTTTTGGTCGGGCGGCAGTCCCCACCAGCGTTGTCCGTTTCAGTCGACGACTAAACAATTAGCCAAAACATTGGGGGTTATCACGTTAGCGCCCTACTACGCCAATCCAGTATCCTTTTTTTCCCCCCCTTTTTTTCCGACGCACTATTACGTTAGCACAACGCTAAATTGTCTTCCCTCGACTCTTTGGAGGGGGGATTCCGCCCCCCTGACCTGACAATTCGAAAGCAGCTCCGTTCCAGCCATTGCCGTGTAGTGCGTGCACATTGTGACGCCTTCGTTTCGCTTCTCATACGCATTGATGGCGGCCAGAATAGCGAACACCCAGTTGAATGCCCACGAGAAAATCATTACACGCGTGTACAGGCGTTGGTTCTGTGCACGAGACACGAGAAAGACAGCTTAGACAAGCGCGCGCGCGCGCGCGCGCGCGCGCGCGCGCGCGCGCGCGCGCGCGCGCGCGCGCGCGCGCGCGCGCGCGCGCGCGCGCGCGCGCGCGCGCGCGCGCGCGCGCGCGCGCGCGCGCGCGCGCGCGCGCGCGCGCGCGTGTGTGTGTGTGTGGCACTCGCAACCGTTGAAAAGCGCGCGCGCGCGCGCGCGCGTGTGTGTGTGTGTGTGTGTGTGTGTGTGTCAATGTGCATCTGTGCAAAGATCGTCTTAAACAGGATGTTATTTTGCCATAACTTGCGTAGGTATAAAACATCTGGTACATGTGTGGCAGCGTCTTACTATATATTTTGAAAGCAAGCAGGCTAACGTGCTGGAGTCGCTGTTATCTGCAAACCAACGCGTCTGCAAACCGGTTTCGTGTTATCAATCACCACACTATTGAGAGCTGCTCGCGTTGCGCACTGTCGATAGGCCTGGCATGACAGAAACTTCATCGGCACAATATTTTTCCACGGACATTTGTTTCGAAGAAACATCGATTAAAAATGTTGTATCTGATTCTAACTGTGCTTGGTTTGGCGTTCTATTGGTTGTATCAGTTCTATCGTGACCTCGACAACTACCCGCCTGGTCCTACGCCGTTGCCGGTGGCGGGAAATCTACTACAAGCTGATTTCGAGCGATTTGACGAATATCTGGCCGAGCTGGGCAAGAAATATGGGCCGGTCTTTCGATTCAATTTCCCATACCCGATGGTCATTATCACTGACTACGATCTCATCAGACAGGCGTTGGTCAATAATGGTTGGTGAAGTCGTCCCTCACAATGTGGATTTTAGTTGTTCAACTTTTACGTAAAACTAGCAGAATGTTGCACAACGCACAGGTGAAACTTATGCTGGTCGTCCCGCAACACCCGTCTTCAGGCTGCTGAGTCATAACAGCACCGGGCTGATCCTCAGTGAAGGCCAATTGTGGCGAGAGCAACGTCGTTTTGCACTGCACACTCTGAGGGACTTCGGATTCGGACGGGCCGCAATGGAGCCGAAAATTCTTCGCGCCACTCAGTCGTTCTTGACTGATCTGCAGGTATGGGCAATCCATCGGTTCATGGCACTTTTTATACACACAGCGCATGCAGCAGCGCACGCCATTTTCTAAACAAAATGTACACTTTGAGCGAGTGGCATACTTTAATGACCGCTTTTTAATTTATCCGGTTTTTATTTGCTGCTTGCCATAACACTTTTCTGCACTGTTGCAAAATTTGGGGATGTTTCAACGGTTGCGAGTGCCACACACACACACACACACACACACACACACACACACACACACACACACACACACACACACACACACACACACACACACACACACACACACACACACACACACACACACACACACACACACACACACACACACACACACACACACACACACACACACACACACACACACACACACACACACACACACACACACACACACACACACACACACACACACACACACACACACACACACACACACACACACACACACACACACACACACACACACACACACACACACACACACACACACACACACACACACACACACACACACACACACACACACACACACACACACACACACACACACACACACACACACACACACACACACACACACACACACACACACACACACACACACACACACACACACACACACACACACACACACACACACACACACACACACACACACACACACACACACACACACACACACACACACACACACACACACACACACACACACACACACACACACACACACACACACACACACACACACACACACACTAAAACCGTGATGTTTCAGACGGCAGCGAATGCCGACGAACCGTTCGATCTGGCCGATAGTCTGCAGCTGACCGTTGGCAATATCATCGCCGATGTGCTGTTAGGACACACGTTCGACGACAATCTGGATCGATTTTACCAACTCAAAGAACGCATCGAACAGAACTTTCAACTGTTCGCGTCGCCGATGATTCGTTTCATCGACATCTGGCCGGCGCTGCAGCACACGTCCCTGTTCGGCGGATTTGGCGCCAACAAAGTGCATGAAAATCTGGCCGCAATCAATAACTTCTTCATGGAGGATGTCAGGTATGGGGGATGAAAATTGTTCTTGCTTGTTTCCAGCTTGGGTGTATCTGTAAGCTTCGCATGTAAAACCGTTTATTGGTTTCAGAGCACATGAACAAATGTTAGAAGAAGACCCGGACTCGGAACCGACCGATTTCTTGGATGCGTTTCTGAAGGAATGGAGGCGCGTGGAAGCGGCCGGCAACACTGGATACTTCAAGTAACTTATAACTTCCAGTATGGGTCATTTGACAAGAGTCCATGTTCACCATATTCATATTATTCAACTTGCTCACTCCCGCAGCATGGAGCAACTTTTGTCCTCATTATTGGACCTCTGGGTTGCTGGCATGGAAACAACGGTGACCACTCTGAGATGGGGATTCTGGTTCATGCTCAAATATCCGGAGGCTCAACGCAAAGTGCAAGCAGAGATCCATGAACACCTTGGGTCTGACCGTCACCCAACCATGAGTGACCGATCGTCATTGTCCTACACAATGGCCGCCATTCAGGTCGGGCCTTTGAGCTGCTGATTTCATGTTGCTCATCTGCAGGGTGCTCATAGCTTTTCCAGAATGTGGATGATGTCAACAGGAAAAGCGTGTAAATGGACATAAATTGGGATAAAATTTCGGTTCCTGGGAGTTTGGACACGTGGTATTCGAATTATAGCCCAAAATACCCATTGACTGAGGATTGGACCCACTTTTGACTGGAACCGATGTCTTGGACCCAAAAACCAGGGACCGACAAACCAAGCTCATGTTCGGATTCCCGAATCCGAAAGCGCACGATAGCCGACTTTTACTCCAATCGACGTCTACGTTTGTCATGCATAATCCTTAACCAAGCGAAGTTACTTCTTGACGACCATGTAGGCAAAGGGGTCGCTATAGGCGACAGCTCCAATGCGCATTGCAGGAAATGCAACGTTGTTCGAATATGGTTCCATTCAACGTCGCCCACAAGCTGCTGCACGACACAACACTGGGTGGTCAGACGCTGAGAAAGGACACCATTGTTGTGCCACAAATAGCAGCTGTGCTCTGGGACGAACGATTGTTCCCGGAACCAAAAGTATACAATCCGGATCGCTTCATTGAGTCGACCCCAGATGGACTCAAATTCATTCCCGACGAACGAGTGATTCCATTCAGTCTCGGCAAACGTCAATGTTTGGGTGAAAGTCTGGCGCGGGCTGAATTGTTTCTCATTTTTGTGAGTGTCATGCAGAAATACCGTTTTTCGGCTGTGCCCGGAACCGTGCTGACTGACGACATTGCCGACAAGGTGCCAGCTGCCACGAGAATTCCGAAGCGGTATGAATTCATGGTGACAAAATTAGCATGATTTAATTTCGGATGTACCTTCGCCACTTGCGAACAGTTGGTTGAGAACCCTCAGCTTTTCAGTGCATTTTGTTAGTCGTCAGTGTAAACTACCCATTATCTACCTTGTTATCGCAATTATCAATGATCCGGACCCCGTACCGTATTTAAATAACTTAGGAGGGTCGATGATATATGCGATTCAGTGAAAATATAGCCCATTATCTCAGAAATGGTGCATTTTATGCTGATTTACGCAAATGCAAATTTCAGCTTCTTCAGCAAAACGCGATCTTGCCATTATTTTTGTTTATTAGCACGCAAGCGAGATCCACTCAGAACTTCAAAACACACGTTGTATCTTTTTAAGCTCAAGTTGACCAGAAATCTGAATTCTAAACGCCCACGATTGGGAAAGTGCAGAACATCTGACAAAAACCGGCATGACAACAAAAATTATAAATGAGGATGGAGAGCACATAAAGTATTAACCGGGCAGTGTAACAACGATTGAATGCTTGATTCAAAAGTAATAAATAAAATGCAGTGGTTTGTTGCTGGTTGAAATCTTCGAAGATGGCAACATAGTCAAGAAATGAATCATAACAACAAAAAACTATACATGCATCACTTTTTTGAATTACTCTCCGTTATTTTTTGACATTCAGAAAGCGTTTGGGGAACCTTTCAGAAGAAAACATTTGAGCAAATCGTGCGATGAGCCGCGGGGATCGGGGGCGAAACTTCCTCAGACACAAACGAAACGAACTACAAATTACAACCTCCTACAAAAGCACACGCAATTTAGTAATTTCTAATTTCGCTGCCTTGTGCGTTTTTTAGCGGAACTGTCGAAACAGGCATCAAGCTCAACAGTCATGCGCAGTCAACAAGCCACGCAGGTGGTTCGGATGCGTTTCACAATATTTCAGTCACATAATCGGTGCGTGGTTGCGTCTTGATCTGAGATTCTTGCCTGGCTCGACTCTGAACGACATTGTCTACCTACCTGCGTCTGTAAAAACGCACAACGCAGCGAAATATGCACCTCTCTTTGCCACACGATCACAAAAACGACACGCCCGCGCCGAACTGGAACCCCGGTCGTGCACCATCGGTCAGTCTGGCCCGCAACGGCAGACAATAGTTGAGTTCGAGTCGGCACAAATGGCCAACTCGCACCGCCAGCCCGGCGCCGACCGAAATTCGCGGGTCGGATACCATTCGATTTGCGGTTCTGATCAGACCGGCACTCGACTGCCGATAATCCACCGGATGCACATTGCCGGCGCACGCGAACACGTGCCCAAACACGACATTCTTCGGATAAAGGCTACGGTAGACGTGCAGGGCTGCTGCCCAGGAGGCCGTGCCGCCTGCGAAACAAATATGACCGTCAACAGCAGCAAGCGGTTTTGATATTGTCAGGCGAAAAATGGTCATTTTTCGTACTTGTCGACCCCCGAGATTATCCCGGCAGCGGCAGTTATGGTTGAAATTAGCGTCGAAATATGTACCAAAAACGAAAGTGACGCGACCAAGATCGAGCCAATCAGTCCAAAAAGAATAAAATAGCCATATAAAACTGACCAATAGCATTGTTCTGCGACATCGGACCTGCTCGGGCCATACTGAAGCCCCTCAGATCCGTTGGTCCACCCAAATAGGTGCGATCCAGCAAATGCAGGCTGCGACCACCACGTGGCTGGATATAGGTACCCTTGAAGGATCAGGGGAAATACTGAACACATGAACCACACGAAAATAAAAAAAGGATTTCCGTATTTGTATTTCTGTAACCACAAGACAGACCTGCAATCCACAAGACAGAAAAGCACCGGCATAAGGCAACGGCGTGGTGGCTTGAAAGGTCATATGGTTGCGCAAATATCGCACGTCGCCTCCAAGTCCGAAGCCGGCTAGCTCGGTGACTAGTTTGGCGAGTACGCCTTTGCTCGGCAGAATGTCGTTGTCCTGCAAGATATCGTTTCGAGTGGCTAAAATATATATAGTACAAACAATAGTTGCAAAAAACCCGTTATTTATATTTTATGAAAAAACGAAATTTCCAATACATGGTATTAAATAACAGGTACTACAGGTAGATATTTTGACCCCAAAAACTGCTGTTAATAGCGCGAAGACACAATATGCCATTGAAAATGCAGAAACTATTCAAAAACTCCAAAAGCGGCAAAAAACGTCTTTTCCGGAAACATTTTCCAACACGCAGATTACAAACTTTGCTAGCTAGCTAGCTCGAGATGGGCTGTCCCCCTTGCTATTGGTTGCACAATGACTTTATAAGAATTGGTCAAATTTTTTTCCTGATTCGTAAAGAGGGAAAGTGACGGGGTGGTGACTATGGTTAGAGAGATGTCGGGTGTCGGCTGTCGGGTGTCGGGTGTCGGGTGCCAAAATAGTGTAGGTGTCGGGTGTCGGGTGTCGGGTACCCCCAGATGTCGGGGGTCGGGTTTTTTCGGACCCGACACCCGACAGCCGACACCCGACACTTACGGTTCAAAACATCAGTATTGCTGAGAGAAGAATTTTGAGAGAAAATTTTCTTCGAACCAAATGTTTCCGAAGACGCAGAATGTGACATTTTGGTGTTTATTTCGTGTGAAAATACTTGAATTCCGTAACTTGAGCCAAAAAATTGCACTCATGATGCAAATGAGCAAAAATTTGCCTGTTTTTGGTCCAAAAACAGGTGTCGGGTGTCGGGTTTTTTTCAAAAACTAGATGTCGGGTGTCGGGTTTTTTTTGCAACTGTCGGGTGTCGGGTGTCGGCTTTTTTTCCGAGATGTCGGGTGTCGGGTGTCGGGTACTTCCAGATGTCGGGTGTCGGCTGTCGGGTGTCGGGTACCCCCCGACCTCTAACCCTAGTGGTGACGTTGCGTTGCATGATCGCACACAAAGCGTGTAGTAAAGAGAATGTTTCAGACCTGCGCCAACGTGGTTGATCTGCTGGATTATTTTCAGGTGAAAATGTTTTGTGAGAATCACAAATAGTTCACTGGTTAAGAGTGACTGAACGTGAAAATCAGGATAGATTTGATGAATTCTTATATGGTCATTGTGCGACCAATAGCTAGCTCGAACCAACTCGAGGGTATGGTGAAAAAAGTGACTAAGGACCAACTTTTTTCGAGAAAAACGCGTTAAGTTTGAGTCTCCCATGTTTCAACCCGTTGTTTGGCACCTGGTTATTTTTTCAAACGCTCACAACTCGATTCACAGACCGTTTCCGAGCCTGATTTTTGGTTTCAGGCAAGGAGAGGTTCTGAACTAAAATACGTCGGCGTTAGCGACGCTTAGCCATTTTATGTCGCTTACCAACTTTCTCACGATACACTCGAACTACAGCACTGGCTGGAATTCAAAAAAATTCTAAAAACCGCTTCCACAATACCT
>JASAMV010005516.1:0-90000 GCA_030248065.1 Rhynchonema sp. JSB1_4
TATCCGAGCTTTTTTATTTTGGCTGGCAACCCCCCCCCCTGGTGTCCGAGATTTTTCATTTTAGCTATCCGAAAAATTAGGGTAGGATACCCCTGAACAAAAAGTCAGGATACCGGATACTGAGACTGATACCGTAAGACAACACCCGTACCGCTAATTGATACGAGGTACCGGATACTAGGGGGTACCCCCACCGTTCCCCCCCAACGACACCACTGATCACACATCATAAAACACATCCGGTATCCGAAAATTTTGGATTTTGGGTATCCGGTATCCTGACTTTTTGATTTCCCAACGACACCACTGTGTTTGACACAACAATAAAAATTTGCCGTACCACTAAATGTGTGGTACCGTGAAGGTTGTTCTATTAATGGGGGGTGGGCACTATTTCCGACAACTACATTTACTTCCAAACTATGAGTCAATAAAATAAATGGTCGTACAAATACATTCATTCAACAATCGCCACCACCGCACTACACTCCAATTACTCTCTCGCCATGATGATCGAATCAATAAAATCCACTCAATGAAGCACCACAGTAATTGTCCAAAAACCGATTCACCCACTCACCGACGCGAACATATACAATCTGGGATGTATGGTCACGGATCGAATGGACTTTTTGTGATGCGTCAATGTGACCACCGATTTGCCAGCAGCCAGATCCCACAGTCGAATCGTGCTGTCGTGCGAACCCGTGATGATCTGTGCATCGATATGGGTGTGTTACTGGCTTGCGTTAGAAAGATTTGCTCTTTCATGCACACTCTTGGAATACCGGAGTTTTCCACTTACGGTAAAGCGCCGGGGTTCTACTCGAGAATTGGACCCTCCGGCCAAAAAGAAAAACATCATATCAGAGGACCCGGGAGCTTTAAGTGGAAAGGATAAATCAGGCTCATCAGTAGGTTTATTTTATAGCCGCATTTTGGCATTCTGCGACCATATTTGAGCGTTACTAAGACGATTTTCGTGTAAATGTGGTAAAACAACCGACAAACAACGAAAAAGTACGATATTTTGGTCCCTGATAGACTAGTGTTTTGGGAAGTGTACTGTTGGATGAAAAATTGATGGACCAGAGAAAGTAAATCCAATTAGAGCGCCCGGGGCTCTAAGTGGTAATTTTTCCAGTTATAGCTACCGAGGGTGCTATTCGAGGGGCTGTAAGCGGAAAACTCGGTAGTTACGAGTTGGTCATGTCGCCAAACTTCTATTACACCGAGGGCATCATACCTTACAACCAAACCAGCTACGTGTCATATTGTGTTTGAAGACATTTTCATCCATGACACAATCAAGCAACCCACCTGCGGATTATGTGCCTGACAGACAACGGACGCGATCGTGTTCGTATGCCCGCTGAGACAATGGATCTGCGCGTGGGTGCGCATGTCCCATACCTGTGACATTGACGTTGAATAATTCAATGTTTGATTGCAGCATCGAGTTACATTGACGTTAAACTTGGTCTTCTGTTTTGAGCAAGCAAAGCAAACAAGACAAAACTGAAGTCAGTGATGCGGCTTATGGATACCCCAAACAGGTTTGCTATTCCTTGGCGCTCCCGAACCAATGCCCCCCAAATTGGCCAGCTAGCTTCCTTGCTCTGGTCAGCAAGTCAAAAAAAGTTGTTGATTTTAGAAAAATGGCCATTTTATGGCCTAAAATAGCTAGATTCGCTCAAATCTTCTCACAAATACACACAAACAGTCATTTGAGGATTATTGTAGCATAATTTGCACTAATTTTTAAACCCATATTTTTTACTTCTGGAGCCAAAATCGGGACACTCGGATAGCAATGTTTCTTGCTTTCGTAACATCACTGACTGAAGCAGCAGCCATCCAGATTGCAGTGTTCTATAGTCCAAGCATCAGCTCATGAGATTTTTTGAATTAAGTTTGCTAGACCCAACACCCTTTTCCACGTATAGTACACTCGCCACAGGAGCCCCTTGAGGTGGCAGATTGGTCCAACATTCATACGTGGCTGCTGTTTGGGGTCCGGGCCGGGCGGTTTCTCTTTCATCGTTGTACTCCACGTACTTCGAGAACGAAAGAAAGAGAAACGCACGTATTTGGTAAAAACACGCTCTCCACCTCGGTGCCTAAATTACCAATTGATTTCCAAAACATTTGTGTGTTGAACGACGTCGCTGTTCGCTAAGCACGCAACAAACTGAGGTCAGCCAGCTGGAACTTGCCTATACTGTCATAAAGAACCGTTTTTTTATTTTGCGTGGGAAAAAACGGTTTTTTTCCAAAAAAACGTTTTTTTTCAAATACTTTTCCAGTACTTAAGAATGTAATTTCGAAAAATATAACAATTTCAGTGCAAAATTTGTTCGAAGTGACGAGAGTGCTCTTGAAGAGTGTTGAAGTCAGTCGAAAACACTTGGTTTACACGCTTGTTGGCCCATTTTGGGCCGGTTGATTTTTGTGCGAGCCAATTTTTCACTGAAATCGAAAAACTCATCAGTTTTGCATTACAATTTTTTGGAAAAATTGGAATAAAGTACCGATATTTTTTCGATCAAAAACCGAAAAGGTACCCACGGAAAAATAAATGGAAAAGTATTCGGGTCTCGGGAAAAAAACGGTTTTTTTCGGTTTTTTTTCGGAAAAAAACCGGTTTTTTTTTCGCCTGCCAGTATAAACTTGCCATCATCTCTCTCGGCCACTCGGCCCAATCCCTTTCTTTTGTTTTCGAAACACATTGGAGCATTGAACAGTGAATCGAAGCAAGCTTTACAAAGTGTCTCATGAGCTCGTGGTTGGACTATGCCACCGAAACAACGACCAACCCTTGCAGTCGAATCACGTCCAGCCGTGACCAACACATCAATGGTGGGGTGTAGATCGAGAGTGTAGACCGCACTCAAATGGCCGTGGTAATGACGGATTGTTTTGTTGTATTCCAGATCCCAGCATCGCACCTGAAATAGGCATTTCAAAAATAAGTCTTAGGATACAGCTGCAATCAGGGATTGGCGTCGCTTTAGGAAAAAAGGTCGGTGTCGGTAACGACACTGCGAATGGTGGCGACTACAGATGCAATTATTCCGGAAAAAATATTTACTGAAAAAACCGTTTTTCGGAAAAAAACGTTTTTTTTTCGATATTTTTCCGAGCCAAATGTGGGCACCGGTCGAAATGGTGTACATTCGGCACATCATGCGCTAAAAATGGCGTACGAAAAGGAATCCTGTTCAGAAAGTGCGAATAAAAGCCGTAAAAGGGCTGGAAAACACTTGAAAAAGAATGTTTCTGCAATAAAACTGGGTTGTTTCCCATAATTTTGACACTTTTCAAAGTTCAAAATCCGCCGTGCAATTTTCAGAAAAAAATATATTGCACTGAAAAAAAAACGGTTTTTTTCGGGTTTTTTTTCAGGAAAACGAACCGTTTTTTTCCACCTGCAACTATGGCGGCGACCAAAAGCGTCGGTTTTTTTCAGGTGTCGGCATGGTATTTTGGGCCTCAAAACTTGTCCCAAGCCTACCTCTGACCTCTCCGCAGGATACGCCTCTGGTCCGAAAAAATCGGTGCTCTTCACGCATTACACAGAGAAATAGGACCAAAAAAACTGGTGCTTGCTGCGCATCAACTTCAATTCAATGTACCGTCTCAAATAATTCCACAAAACAATTTTGGCCGGCGTGCATTTATTTCAAGGGGCAAAACAAACAAATAACCAATTTGTCCTCTCCCACTGAAAACAAGTACGGTTGACGATGTGAGATTTTGACGCCTCGCACGGCGCTCACATGGCCGGTCAGGGACAGCTTGAGTTTGCCGCTCGCCAGGTCCCAAATCTGAAACAGACACATAATTTAGTTTCATTTGTGAATTTATCAAGTGCAATCTTAGGCACATAGGCGGGCTTCGAAAACCCCGAAAACGAAAAACACCGAATAGGAAATGCTCGAAAAAAGCCCGAAGACGAAAAATCTCGAAAAAAATGTCAGGCATGAATGATACATTGTCTTTTCTCGGGTTTTCGTCCCCACCCGGTTTTATATAATAAACAGCAGAACACCTTGATAATTCGATCGCCGCCTCCGGTCGCAAACCATTCGTTGCCGGGCTCGACGTCAATACATCTGAAATGAGGGGTGGTAGTGTCGCAGGTTCGTTGCGATAAAAACGCAACTTCACCAGAATTTTCTAGAAACAGCCTGAACTATAGTTGCGAAAGAACACGTTCTTTATATTTTTTGCAAAAAAAACCGACGGAACCCGAAAAAGAACCGGAGGATAAATTTTTAGCACATGAGGTTAAATCACCGGTATGGGGTACTTTGACCTCAAAACGCTGAATCACAAGTTAATAATACGATATTCTATTCAAGACATCGACACAATCCGAAAATACTGAGTTGAAACCCCCCCACAAAAAAAAAACAAAAAAAAAAAAAAAATAAAAAAAAAAAAAAAAAAAAAAAAAAACACTTAGAGGTTTTGTGCTTTCAACCACACACTCACACATTTGCACAAAGAGAAAACATCGGACGATTTTCTTTCACCGGGGCCAAACACGGCACCGGTTTTTCGGTTTAATTAACGCCAAAAAGCGTTTTTTTCGTCCGCAACTGTACTTTGAGCGCTTTGTTCGGAAACGTTTCCAAATAGAGCCCAGCCTGATGGCTCCATTTCAGTGCACTTGGGCAGCAAAACCGCCGATTTACCCCCCTTTTTGAACAGATCTCAGGGCTTTTGGGAAATGCCGGCGCGAAAACAAGTTGCTGAAAAAAACAAAGTGACCAGAAAAGATGCAAGAACAACTGCACTTGCCGGTCACTGTACGCACCTGACCCATCCGGTATGACCGCTGATGACGCGATACAATTTCCATGGTGGATGCCAGTCTGGTTTCGGCATTGTCGGCGCACGTTTGGGCAGCAGCGCTTTCACGTTGTCCTGCTGCCCTCCACCACCAGGCACGGCCAGGGCACCACTCGCTGTCGGCGGCGTTGGACTGCAAAATTCTGGGCATCGCGCGTTTCTTTAGATCGGTGCAGCAGAGCCGATTCGGTTGTGGAAATTTTGGGGCTGTTCATCAACGTAGACCGTAGCTTTTCGCTACGGTAGGTTACGGTAGATTACCGTTAGGAAATGATCTGGAAGCTGGAGCCGCGCACGGAGACCGCTATCGGGCGGGATATGGGTTATCAGTGTAGTTCCTGGGGAAGGGGGTCCAACCCTAACGTACACTAACCGCCTCAGTTTTTGCCTAAAATCGGCAAAATCGGGGGGATACCTACTGTACCAGGGTGAAAATCGGGGGGATACCTACTGTACCATGCCAAACATCGGGGGGGGGACACCTACTGTACCAGGAGAGGGGGATACCTACTGTACTGGGGGGCTACCCCCCCCCCCCCGCTTCAACACTGAAACCAATACTAAGACCAATACCCAATACCAATACCAACCCAATACTCAATACCAATACCCAGTGTAGCACTTGGTCAGGGTGTTGACGATAGATAGGTTGGGACCCGAAATGTGTTGACGATAGATAGATGACCCAAGTCCGAAATCTGTGGGGTCGACCCAAACTTGTTGACGATAGATAGATGGTGGGGGGGTCGCCAAAAATCAAGGTATAGTATAGTATAGTGTACTAAATACATAATAATGTGTAAATATTAATGAAAATGTACTTAGATGTACTATATCCGCGCGCAGCGCACGATTTTTTGCCTATTTGGGGTGAAAAATACCGATTTTGAGCCATTTTGAGTCAAAAATATCAATTTTGGGGTCGATTGTTGTTGACGATAGATAGATTGTTCCCAGAATTTGTTGACGATAGATAGATTAGTCCAAAGGTGTTGACGATAGAGATGAAATCAAAAAGTGTTGACGATAGATAGATGAATTTGGTGGGACCCCCCCCCCAAGTACTACCCTGCAAATACCAAACCCAATACCAGGCACTTCAGTAGTATTGATCTGGTATTGGGTATTGATATTGGGTCTCACCCGGTATTGGTATTGGGTATTGGTATTGGGTCACCAAATTGGTATTGGAATTGGGTATTGGGTATTGGTACAGGGCCGGTATCAGAGATCGGAAACGGGACGGGTAAAGTCGGCCCGGCCCGGCCCGGTCGGCGAAAAGTCCGGCCCGGCCCGGCCCGGTGGAGGGCTGAAGGTCGGCCCGGCCCGGCCCGTTTTGGCTTGAGGTCGGCCGGGCCCGGCCCGGTCAGCCAATATTCAAGGGCCGAAAACTGAAAAAGTCCAAAAAGCTGAAAAAACTCGAAAATTTTCTGCAGAATACTTGTTTTCACTGGTGCAGCTGGGGGAAGGGGTAGGTAGGTAGATTGACGCGCCATCCTGATGCAGTACGTAAGTCGCCGCCCCGGCTGGTACAGTTGTAGGTATAATTTTTGGCTCAAAATGGTTTAAAATCGGTATTTTTCACTCCATACAGGCGAAAAATCGCGCGTAACGCGCGAAATTAGCGCTTAAGAGTACATTCTCATTTCTCATTAATACGTATACATAAAATTTTGTTCCCGGATGACCCCCCTAGCTCGGCCGGTCGGTACAGTAGGTAGGTTGATTGCAGGCAGGCTTTTTTGGTGGTACAGTGGGTTGATTGCAAAGGCCTGGGTATGGGATGGGTAGCTAGGTACACCACTGCTTCTTTCTTCAAAACGATGACTGAAAAGATCAAGAACTAGGAAATGTTATTGCGCGGAGCGCAAAAATTTTGAAAATTTTGGTTCAAAAAATGGTAATTTCGTTCGAATTTAGGCATACCGGGCCGGGCTGCTCGGTCGACCAAGTCCAAAATCGCGGCCCGGCCCGGCCCGTTTCCGATCTCTGGCCGGTATTGGCATTGGGTTTTGGTATTGGGTGCACTGGTGTAGCTGGGGGAACCCCGCCCCTAGTAGGTACAGTAGGTAGTAGGTAGGTAGGTTGACGCTCCATCCTGGTACAGTAGGTAGCAGTGCTGGGGCTGGGGGGGGGGGGGGGGGGGTGGGGGGGTCCCCCCCCCCAATGGTACCCTACCCGCCCCGGCCTGGTACGCTACCCCCCTACCCGCCCCGCTCTTGTACCCTCCCCCCCTACCCGCCCCGCCCTGGTACCCTACCCGCCCCGATTTTTACCCCCAAAATGCCCATTTTTCGGTCAAAAATGCCCAAATTTCGACCGAAAACCCTGAAAAGTGCAAAAAATCTCGCGCTGCGCGCGATATATGCACTTTTTAGTACATAAAAACAGGCACCCGAAAAAACTTGTGTTGTACCCTACCCGCCCCGAAAAATCTTCCCCCCCCCCCCCCCCCCCAAACCGGATTTCCCCCCCCCCCAAAATCCCAGGTACACTACCCCCCTACCCGCCCCGATTTTTTCCACCTATGTACCCTACCCGCCCCGCAAAAGTAGCCACAGCACTGGTAGGTAGGTCGCCGCCCGGCGGCTGGTACAGTAAGTTGCGATTTTTGCTTCAAAATGGTATAAAATCGATGTTTTTCACACCAAATAGGCGAAAAATCGCGCGCTAGGCGCGAAATGAGCGTTTTAGAGTGCATTTTCATCAGTACTTAGACTTAAAAACTTTTGTTCCCCTAGCTCGGCCGGTACAGTACCGTAAAAACCTAAATAGAGCCCCCCCCCCGGAATAGAGCCCCCCTCGGAATATCGATCGAAAATAACACCGGATTTGGAACGCTCTCGTTGAGAAACGAAAATAATTTTTTGAAAATGGGGTCAGTAAATTAATAGAGCCCCCCTTGTATTTAGGTTTTTACGGTAGGTGGGTTGCCGCCCACATTTTTGGTGGTACAGTAGGTTGCCGCCCCGCCTGGGTACCTACACCGCTGGACAATGACAATACTGATCGATCACTTAGGTACTTGCCGAATTCGTCAGAAATTTTAGTATTTTTGACAAAAAAAATCCCTACTTTTTCAGCAAAATAAGTCACTTCAGGAGCTTCCGATTGCGACCTCTGCTTCTGCATCAAAACCAAGCCGCCAACCCGTGAGCGGCCGGTGCAGCGGCGGTGATGGCAAGCGGCGGTGCGGACACGGTGCCCGTTGACGGGTCGACGCGCGCCGGCTGCGGTGGAACGGGCAGACTCAATTTCTTCTCATTTCGTCGTCGTTTCGCCTCTTGTGCCGCCGCCATCACCGGGCCGTATTCGGTGCGCGCTTTGACCGCCAGGTACAGCTTGCGACTGCAAAATTACCATTTTCTATTGTAAACGATGAAGAAAAATGGTAAAGTCAAGCAAGTTTTCAGTAAAGTGATCAACCAGAGATCGGAAACGGGCCGGCCCGGCCGGCCCGGTACCCGGGCCGGGCCGGGCCGCGATTTTGGAGTTGGTCGACCGGGCCGGGCCGGGCCGGGCCGGAGATTTGGGGGGACCGGGCCGGGCCGGGCCAAGCAGCCCGGCCCGGTCCGGCCCGGTATGCCTAAATTTGAACGAAATTACCATTTTTTGAACCAAAATTTTCAAAATTTTTGCGCTTCGCGCAATAACATTTCCTAGTTCTTGATCTTTTCAGTCATCGTTTTGAAGAAAGAAGCAGTAGCTACCCATACCCAGGCCTGTGCTTTGCAGCAATTAACCTACTGTACCAAAAAAAGCCTGCCTGCAATCAGTGTAGTTCCTGATCCGGAGGGGGAGATAGCGGACCCCCCGTTTTTTTCGGAGGGGGAGATAGTGTACCCCCGAGGGGGGGGGGGGGAAGGGGGGGGGGGAAGACCCAAATTCGGGAAAAAGTCACTTTTTGAGGGAGAAAATTTGACCTATTTTTGCCCCTTTTTGGAAAAAATTCTTCATAAAAAGGGTATTTTGGCGACTTTTGAGAACATTGACCTGAAAATCACACATTTTAGGCCTAAAAATGCCCATTTTAGGCCGAAAATGGCCATTTTAGGCAAAAATTGGGGGAGATAGTGTACCCGGAGGGGGAGATAGGGGGATAGTGTACCACCCGAGGGGGAGATAGCGTACCCGAGGGGGGGACCCCCCCCCGCCCCCCCCCCCCAGGAACTACACTGCCTGCAATCAACCTACCTACTGTAGTACCGACCGGCCGAGCTGGGGGGAGTCGTCCGGGAATTTATGTCTACATATTGATGAGAATATACTCTTAAGCGCTAATTTCGCGCGTCACGCGCGATTTTTCGCCTATATGGAGTGAAAAATACCGATTTTAAACCATTTTGAGCAAAAATTATTCCATACAGTACCAACCGGGGCGGCGACTTACGTACTGCATCGATGGCGCGTCAATCTACCTACCTACCCTTCCCCCCAGCCCCAGCTGTACCAACCAGTGAAAACAAGTATTCTGCAGAAAATTTTCGAATTTTTTTCAGCTTTTTGGACTTTTTTAGTTTTCAGCCCTTGAAAATTGGCTGACCGGGCCGGGCCGGGCCGGGCCGACCTCAAGCCAAAACGGGCCGGGCCGGGCCGACCTGCAGCCCTCCACCGGGCCGGGCCGGGCCGGGCCGGACTTTTCGCCGACCGGGCCGGGCCGACTTTACCCGGCCCGTTTCCGATCTCTGTGATCAACAGAACCAACGCAGTCTCGTCTTCGGGCGCCAAATCGCCTTGATCCGACAGAAACATGTCGTGTGTTCGCTTCAGATGTCGAAAGACGAGCGTGTGCACCGAGTGTTTTTGCACTTGATCAACCGCTGATGATTGTGCCATTTTGCTGACGATTTGCCAGCCTACCGAAATGAAATAAATTTCTATTTCTGCTCGATTTTGTGAATTTTAATGTCTGTTTTTTATTGCGTTTCGCTCGGCACGCTCTCTTGTATTTCTGAGTGGAGGAACATAACTGTTGGTTTTAAAAATGCGCTTCATGCGAAACATTCGCCAGTGACGAGAGCCTAAACTACGCTGCGTATGGGACACTTGTTGATAGTGCATAAGAATAAATGGCATTACAGTCAACAAGTGGTATTTTTAATATAAACCATGGATGTGCAAAGGACACTTGTTGAAAACAGCTGAATTATGGTTTGGCGATAATGCGTGACTTGGGATAAAGATCGTTGGATCGTCGTTGTGTTTCCATACTTTTTGATGCGAGCAAATGTGCAATAGGCAGTGCACTTACTGACCGCTATTAGTTTTACTTGATTATTTCTGTGCTGTTCTGAAACATAATCCAAGCTCGAAACTATAAATAAATACAACTCGTTTTGTGGACAATCGGGAGTTGACTGGGTTTGTACTCACCAAAAGCAAGTGCTGTTGAGTATTGATGCAGGTAGATTTCCGATAAGATAACATGCGTCTTTGACGTTCAGTGTCACCGCATAAACGCAGCCAAAGCAATAACATCTTTTCCGTGCCATAAACTGCCAATTTCTTGGTGAAACCAAACTAAACTGGTTTTCAGAACCAAATCTATGTATGTTTACGCAGAGCACGTCGCATTTGGTCGACCAAAATGACTGTGATTTACAATCAATCGTTATTACCCCTGTCATTGTCAACTATTGGCTGATTAACGACGATCTACACAACATTTTTTGTGAGTATTGAATCGATGTTGTTGTTGGTGTTGTCTGTTGCCGATGATGTTTGTGATGCACAGAAAGACGGTGTGCATGTTGCATGGTTTCCACATGATCAGAAAAGGCACAAGCACCCATACGGGGCAGCTCATTTTTCAGTCCCGAAACATTACTCGGTTTCAAACAATGAGCAATTCAAATCGTGTTTTGGAAAGCACCACAGAGAAAAATCCCGAATTTGCATTTTATTACCACACACACTTGAACAAAACCCAGAAAATCAATTGAAAATTATTCAAAATCAAGTGATGTCAGATTCACGTATACCTCTTGTCGCCTGCTCATGTGTCGTGCTGGGATGCACTCTATACGCACTCGGTACTGTATTGTCGTTGAGCTCGACAGTGAGGCGCAACGTAGGTGAAAGTCGATTGATTGATCCAACTTCACTGCGTTTACATGAAACATCACCATTGTGGGTGCTTAATGGACGCGTGTACGATGCACACCCGAATGAATTCAATGTGTTTGCAAGTTGGTGGTCTTTCGTCGTCGCAATTTTGACAACTGGCTAATTTCATCGGGAAGTTCATTTCCGACATTGATCACCTCACACAGGTGTGCTGCCAACCTGGTTGCTTGGTGCATTTGTACACATACTTGCCACAACACCATCATTCATCCGCCATCAGCCACGATGGCTCAGAGTTGTATTGTCACTGTCAACCGTTGGTCTGCAATTGCAACTAGCTGGGTCCCGAGCTGTGGCTCTCACTTTGGGTACAGCTGCTCTGTCATTGTTGGTGCGTTATGCAGTGCTCTGGACAAGATGCGGTCATCTGGTTAGGTTGCTACATTGTCGGTGTCGAATTTTCTTGGTGATCGGTGTTGGTGATGTGACTTTTTTGGCTTCGGGATAGGTATTTCGAGATTTGTTGATGATGACAGGTGTACAAATAAGTTTGGCACTGGTCGAAATTTGTGCCGTCAGTTTGAACTGAAACATACACAAGGTCACGTGACCAACCAATATCAAAACAGCCAGACCGATCACCAAGCTTGACACCGACCCCGATTATCTTGTATTTTCTTCAAATGTTCCAAAGTTCCATCCTGCATTTCCCCAATTGCAGGTGGCGTTCTGCGCTCATTGGTGCATTCACATAACAACGATCATTTCGTTAAAGCCCATGGTTATTGCCGATGATGACTCACTTGCCGAGTGGTACGTCACATACAAACAGTTGCAGCTGGTCAGCTTCTTTACGTCGACAACATCGGCCAATAAACGGTATGTTTTTGGTTGATCTTTATGACAAATTAATGTAATCGGCACACCTTGGTCAATTTCAGACTTCGATTACGCACCATTCTCACGCGATTGCACGTCTACCTGTCATCGTGGCCTTTGACGTTCTTTATCATCGCGCCCTACAGCTACTATGCGAAGCTCGATGCCGCCAACAAACGACCAATCAAATGGAGTAAACTGGGTTCCATGGCTAGTTCGAACAAACCTGTTTGTTGATCATGCATCGAGAGGGAAAAACGCGCGGCGCTCTGCCTTCGCTGCGTCACCGCGGATGTTTGTCCCAAATGCGACGGCACGCATCTGCGGCACAAGCTGAGGAAACACTGCCATTGACGACTTTCGGGTCAAAATAACGATTTTCAAGTGTTTGATGGCAAAAATCTTCAACCACAGATGTTTGTGTGCGGTAAAAGTGATAGTCGCAGTCAACAGAAATCAAAGTGATCATTTCAGCTGTTGCGTGTGTGCACATGCGCCAGTGTGCTGTACTTGATGCCGTTTGTGTATCACCACCAATCGATAATGCACACCGATCGCCTATTGTGGCATGTGGTTGATGACAGTCGTGTCACGTTGGCAGCTCTCATTGTCGTGTCCATTGCACATTATTATGTGAGTGTTTGTGGGAATTTTTGATTTCGTGTGCGAATTCTTGTTCTGTTTTTGGCGAGTGCACCAGTTTGGCTTTTATCCACCGCGACGGCTGCTGAGATTTGTTTTCGGGGCCAAGTGGTCTTTCGATGCATGACGATGTGCTGGTGCACCGCCCGTTAAGATAACAGGTCGATATGGCAACCACAAACACAATACACATTGAGACATTGTGGTCCACTGTGATATCACCAACTACACAAATGCAAACCTAGCTGGCTGATGCTTCACTATTTGCAGTTGGTCTACTACTTTCTGTTCGGCATTGGCAACATACTACAATACATTCAATTTCGTGTGTGCAACCCGTCTCCGATCTGTCTGCTTCGTTGCTGTCAATATCGGCAGCTTTGGCGCCATTTTGACATTGGATTGTATCAGTTCATGAGGTTGGTTGCAAACCAGCTGTATTGTATTGAATATGACTTCGGCGGTTCTCGACTATCGTAAAATAATCTTGGAGCATGAAATCTCATTCGGATTGGCTTGCAAAAAAGCACGAGTTTGTAGGATGTAAGGGCGCGCCCATGTAGGCCAGGGCCGGGGCCATGAAAAATAATCTATGTCCGAGGCCCTGGCCCCGGCCCCGGCCCTGGCCTACATGGGCGCACCGACATGGCCGGGGCCGGTGCGAAACATTTTTCTGGATAGGCGACGTTAGAACTACAGGGTTGTCAATAATCCAACATCGGTTTCGTATACATAATGCAGCTGTGCGTGTGTGTTCGTGTTGGATGTCCTGTTATGCCTGATGTATCAAGGGCACGGTCTTTTTGGGATTTTATTTAGTTTAGGCATATGTATTTGTTCAAGCAAATTAATATAAAGCGCTTTATTCTTAAAAATACTGGCTGATAAAAAGTCACCAGATGACATAAATTTTTTGAGCAACCACAGTAAACGACATGTCTGCGCGAAATTCGAGTAACCTATAACTCAACCAATCAGCGAAACGCGCACGTCGTGTATGTGCACGGTCAAAAGCAAACTGTATGCGTATAATTGCAGGTAGAAATTCAGTGTTTTGTCAACCATATTTCAAACTGCAGCCCGAATTTGCAAAAGAAAAAACACAAGATATCCATGCCCTTGATAAATCAGGCAGTAGCGCACCCAACGCGAACACACACGCACAGCTGCATATACGAAACCAATGTTGGATTATTGACAACCCTGCAGTTGAAACGTCGCCTATCCAGAAAAATGTTTCGCACCGGCCCCGGCCCTGTCGGGTCGTCCATGTAGGCCAGGGCCGGGGCCAGGGCCTCGGACATAGAGTATTTTTCATGGCCCCGGCCCCGGCCCCGGCCCTGGCCCTGGCCCTGGCCTACATGGGCGCGCCCTAACACTCCATACATATGGATACAGTCTATCCTCACCATCGCGAACCGATCGGCACCCAACTTTTTCGTTCACATGATGTACATACAGTGTACCTGGTTCAGGTCCAGATTGCGGACTGAAACCTAGTAAACCATACAGTCGGTAAAGCACACATTCGGGACACACTGACTTTCCATGTCTGCATTATATTTCACAGCTATACCTACATACAGTATACTATATATACACCTCCATGTAATGCTGCATCTCGTCAACCACATCAAAACAACGTTCTCATATTTTTCAGAGCGCACCTATTCGATCCGTTGAAACATCACAGCCACCAGTTACGTGTATCGATCGTGTTTCTGTTTGTGGCAGTTTGGCACCAATTTTGGGCTTCTCGACCTGTCACCTATTGGGTGGCACTGAATCTAATAGGCACCATGGCCGAAAACCAACTTTATCAGCGTGTTTTGCACCAAAAACAATTGTCTGTTGCTGTTGAGGCTCTATTGAGGGTACCTTTCATACACTTGTGCCTCATAGCGAATGCCTATTACTTCAGTTGCCCGAAAACGGGTAGTTTTGGCGATTTAGTCATGGAAACGTTCATGAGAGACTTCGTGCAGAATCCACTTGATGTGGCACTGTTTTACTGGCTAGCTGCGTTGTATTGCTTCTCATACGTGAATCTCACTTTGATGCGTTGCTATGGAAAATAAAAACTTATTATTCGACGTTTGCTCACACGTTTGTTTCGCACCAGTGTGATAATTATATCAAGGCTTCTAGGCGCTTTTGTCTGCGGCATGCAGGCATTTGTAAACATCACTATGCAGTATATTACCGAATTGACTTGTATCAGATTTTTTCTCCTTTTCTCAAAGCATGGTTATTTTTATCGAGATTGCTTTTGCATTTCCTATTCAAATGGCGCATGAATTATTGACATGATGTTTATCTAAAAAAACTGTTCAAAAACCAGACAGGCAGGATCTCATCTGTTCAAAAACACCCAGAAACTCTGGGCGAGGGACAGACAGATGTCGATTGAATGTGTCGACAACCAAGCTCCCTGAAAAAATGTGCTGAAGACAAATATTGACTCTCTCTGCGGTCTCGGTGGCTCGCGTCATGAATGCGCACAAATGTTGTGCAGTAAATTTCAAGGAGCTAAAACTCAGATTTAATGCTTAGGCATAATTTACTGGTGTGTGCCACCCACATACCTAACCTCCAGTTGAGTTCAGAAATTTTTTTCAGGACAAACTTTTCAGTGCAGGTTTTCGCAGCCAAACAATAAGTGATGAAATTTGGCTTTTTATGACCGTTTCACTGGTGGTTCGTTTTTTTACGCTCAAGAGAATTCACACAATACATTTCATATTTGTGTTCTCCTCCGCAACACAACGGGACGAACGTTAACTCGCGACTCTTCACTTTGCCTTCAATCCGCGGCTGACTGCACTAAATGCTAAGGTACGGACAGAACAGCGGGAGAAAACAATTTGCTATTGATAAAACAGCGGTCGCACGGTCGCAGACGATCCACATGGAATTTAAGATTTGGGATCAGATCACACCCAAACAAACAGCACATCAGGTGGCTGTCGTTTTTTTTTTCTTGAAAACCCTCTGTATCGATACAATGTATCCCCCTGTTTTTTAACCCGCTGTTGTGTTCGTCACACAGTGCTGATGTGTGTTTGTTTGCCTTCCGGTGGATAGCTCATAGGTATACATATTCTATGCCGTGGGCGCTCGCCGGCACCTAAATAAACGTTATCGCCGCTGTTTTTCATCTTATCGGATCATTATATTCCCGATATTTGCGTCAGCTTTTAGACGTAAAGAGTAAATAAAGACCTGCATATGTGCAATAAAATACAGAAATGTGTTTCCAGCAAATAAACCGAGCGGACTCCACGTCCAGATATCATAATTTCCGAGGGAGCGCCGAGTGCACACATCCGATTGCGCTGCTTTGCATTCTTGTGTCACCGATGAAAAAAGTTTTTACCGACTTAAAGCGATAGAAAGTAGGTAGATAGTTGGTTCGAATTCAAATAGAGATTTAGACATTTTAGTATCAGATACACAAGTTAATCATCGCAACTCAAATGTTAAATTAAATTTAAAAAAGCACAGTGCTGGAATTCAGTCGGACCATTTTCAAAAATCTGTTTGGTTTGCCGCTGAACTTCATTTTGGACTTCCAGCAGGCAAACTTGCAGGGTTTCTTGTCATTGCGCTCCTTGGAAACCGTACTTTAGCTTAGCAATATATTAACGCCCATCTGAGTAAAAATAATCCGAACACTTGTGTATAAGACAACATGCACCTAACTGCCATGCTGTGTGCAACTATGGGAACGGGCCATCCATCTTTGCAAGTTTCGCCCACTTTTTCACCATTTGGCAAGGTGTACCAAACCAAACCCTGTCAGTGCGATAAATTCACAAAACCAGAAAGCGACTCAAATCTTCCATTCCAGCAATAACAACCAGGACCAAGCCAGCGCAAAATAATACACACTGGTGACAGCGCGTGGTGTGACGTTAAAGGTTGCGATTGCGACGCGTTTAAGCCAACCAAACCAGCGCGCAACTATTGAATTGACAACAAAAGGGTTTAGAGGTCGTAGCACCCGCGAGCGGAGTCCAAACTGATTTACACAGTGTTTAGAGGTCGTAGTTTTGAACTGAAACGCATTGTGACACGAATGGCTGTTTTCAGACAAGCGCAACACGTGAATGGTTGTCTGGCGCGTTTTTGACCGCGTGTTTTCACTCCACTGAAACCTACATGCACGCAAACACCAGTATACTTGGATCTTGTGTGCCCCGTGCCCCAAGCTCAATTGTGTGCTACATTTCCCACAAGCTGCAATTTTTGCCAAGTTGTATAATTCGAGTGCAGCTGAATCGTATGCCGTGTGTCTTCCGCCTCCCACACAAGCGTGCTTCTTGAGTAGCCGTCATCGTATCGTATATAGCAGCAACTTCGAACGATTTTTCATTGAGCTTTCTAAAAAATTGTTGTTGTTGCTGTTTGCTGTTGCATCATGGTCTAATCATGTGCAACCTACACACCGGGTATAAAAAAAGCTGAATGCATGGGTAACCCACACGAATAACAGCGTTCACTTGCCAGTATTTTCAGTGTCGCTGCAAACAAAAGATCAATCCAAGAAATACACCACAAATCGCTGTTTGGACCGCCAACCTTACGGATCAAGTTCACTCCACAAATGTAATTCAAGCGCAAAATCGTTGCGGAAAATACATAGCTACAACCGATGTGAAATTATTTTAAAATGAACGACTACGAACGTTTCACGGACGCAGTGTCCATCGTCAACACAACTCGGCCCGGTTCGTTCTGATACGTTTTTTTTAAATTCTAAAACTTACAAAGCCAAATTGTCTGCACAAAGCAACTGTTTTCGTCGTTTCAGCTTATTCAACGGAAGTCATCATTGCAGGTTTATCCCTTGTCAATAACTTTGAGTAAAATGTGGAATGTTGCGTTAATGTTACATGTGGAATTGCTGTTAGTTTTAAAGTTCTAGAATAAGCACTTGGCATTGTTGCATTGTCTCCGACCAAAGATCCTGCATTGAGGAATTGCTATGGACCCTTAACAATAACATAAACATTTATTTTGTAAATTTAAAATTGTCCGCACCGGGAGCATGATTGAATGTTAGTCCTGTACTTATTGAGTAGGTACATATACATAATTGTACCCTCAGCACATCAAGGTTTATTGTGTGGTGTGCAGCGTGTGTTTTTCTTGTCCGTTTCCGCGTGTTTCACAAACTCGTGGTGCACCAGGTCATCGTCACTGTGATCTGGCCACATGACAACAAAAACCGCACAAACATTTCGTTCTGCAGGTGACTCGGTATCACAGGGAGCAGTTCCTTTGAACAAGGAGACCAAATTGAAACGTGTGAAATGGCTGAAAAGTCTGGCTGTGGTTGAGATGTGCTGCGCACTGGTTGCGTTGGTGGTTGGATTCAGTTGTTTCATTCACAATCAAAGCGGGGACCGGTATCAAAAGCAAATGTTAGTTGGAATTTAAACATTCATTTCACCGTTCTTTTTCTTAATTTCTGCGCAGAGTGGTGTGTTGAACTGTTACCGTTTGTTCCTAAGCGGGTAAGCTTGGTTGGGCGCAGGTTTTAGTTCCAGGTTCAGGTCCAAGGCTTCAGCCCGTTTCGAGTCGGACCCACTAGAAACCTAAGCCTGAAAGCTGTGGCCTGCACTTCATACGTACACCTGCGGGTGGTGCTGTTACAATGGTGCAACCGCAGTGGAATGTCGCTCACTCCATCCTTTCCTTACCACAGCCGTTCGTGCTACGTGGGTTACGGTGCGTGGTCATCGCTACTTTATGTGATCACGGCCGGTTTCGCCATCGCCTCCACCTTCACCTATCCACGTGGTCGATGTCTGTTCACCACATATTTTGTGCTGGCCATCATTTGCAGCCTGGCCAGTGGCGTACTGGTGCTCGTCAGTGCTGGTTGGTTTGCTGTAGTTGGTGCCTTTTGTTGGAAATTAGGACTGAGACATACAAGGTGTGTCAAACTTGGTGACTTGGAAACATCCTGAATTCGAAAAAGCAAGTAACACACACAAAATCAGGGCAGATCCGATTGACACACCAAATGGCTACCACGGCGCGATTATGGTGTTTTAATAGACGCTTTATACTTTTCACCTCGTTATTTGTGATCCAACTTGGCTTAGGGGATTGTTTCTGTTCGGATATCGAGTCTGTTTGCTTCGTAACGTGACTCTTTCGATGAAAGACATTTCAAGTTTCGCTGACAAGTTGTGGTACAAATCACAAATGTCAAAATATCTTGGAATATATCCAATTTGGCGACCAATACAAATCTAACCCGCTTAGTTCGATTCCGATTGACGAGTTCGCCACCCACAGGTTATTTCCTGGAGGCCAACGGTCGCTACATCCCTGATGAGTCCGACCACCACGTGCATGCTGTGTTCAATTACGACAAATTCGATGAATTCCATGGACAGACGAACTCGACGGATTTCGAGCGGATGGACCATATCGCCAATGACATGCCCTCACCGTGGCATGACATGCCATCACAACAGGAGGTCAAACGAAACATACAGGATCGGGTCACTGCCAGGCGGATAGCGATGGCCTACAATGCACTGCTGCTTATTGCTGCGCTCGTCCAATGTGAGTGGGCGTGATGTTTCACGTGCTTAGCTGCGCACTTTTTCGAGTCATCATGGCAAACTTGATGATCAGACAGGATGTCTTGTCAATGTTGTCACTTGATGATGGGCATTTCGAGATCAAGATTGAGATTTCGGGGTGTGGCTTCGACTGAGGATGCAACTTGGTCATCATTATATAAATCTGGGAACTTTTGTTCTGATATCGAAAAACCAAATTATAAAGGTCACAGGCGATCTCGACTGATCCTATCACCATCACGTTTGATACCGGCACACCGTTACATTCTATGTATATTTGGCACATGAAATTTTTGCACCACATTTTTACAATGGTCAAAAATACTGTTTCAACCGTATCACTATGGACACGGATACCGTTTCAGTCGTGGCATATATAGTGAGTGCCAGTATCACGTGTTCACTGTGGAATGGCAACGCTGGTTGTTGCGGGCCGTCGGACACGGCACACGATGGAGCGCCAACTGTGCTCTATCTGGCACCACCTGATGGAAGCAACACCGCACCACAGGTACGTGATTGAGCTAATCCATTTTGGGGATCGGATCAAAATTTGATTGGGTCACGTGGGGCTTTTTCAAGGAAAATTGAGAACGGACTTAAGCCACTAATTTTGGTAATTTTCAGAGTTTATTTTATTCCGATCAGGGAACATTTTTGAATCGGAACGAACCGTACCCATCCCCAAGTTTGCTGCCAGTTCCTGAAACATAAGCCCACACACGACGTTCTTTTTCAGATTATAGTTGTACCATCCCACCTTCGTAACACAATGACCATACCATTGACTGCGACACAGCTCAATGCTGTGAAACATCAGTCGACCACCACGGGTACTCAGAACAGCAATAACAATTAAGCTGATATGTGATTGTTTTATGACCGCCTTAACTTTGAGATTTATAGTCTACCCACGAACTCATGAGACGACTTATTTTGAAGTTGACTTGATCGGATCCAATAATGTTCCGGTTCCACGCATTTCGGAAATGAAAGAAAGAAAACCAATTAAAAACCCCCCCCCCCCCTGCCCCTTTCAAAACATTTGTGTGTGAACGACGGCTTCGCGCAGCACGCAACAAAAAGCAGCCAGCAACTCATCATCTCTCGCCCAATCTCTTTCTTTTTTCAAAAACCCCCGGGGTTAAACCAAAAAAAAAAACCCTTATGGACCACATGAGTTTACACGTGATCATTTTATTACGGATTTTTATTGTTCTTTTTGTGATTTATATTAACAATCAAACAAAACGAATAAATTATGAATTCCCATTCATAATAACATTTCAGGTTCCTACATGAAATAATCAACAATCAACAGCTTTATTATGGTGGAATTTCAAACAATACAAAATGCATAACAAACAATGTAATCGGCGGTTTCAAACCAGGAGATCGGATATGATTTGTGTTCGTCAATTAAGAATATTTGGAAATCTGTTCAGAGGTTGATCTGCGAAACTTGCAGCGCTGCTCGAAATCAAAGCTGTCAGCAATTATCGAAACATCCACGAATGCGAAAAGTTACACGTGACAATTAAAAACCGATGCGATCACCAAGTTCAATACCGCTCACAATAACTGGCGCCACCACAAAGAACAGAAGTGAAACGAGTTCATATCCATCCAATCATGAGGTGTCTAAATCAATCACTTGATGGGTGCGAGATTCCACAGTCCATCATTCAAATAGTGCACATTGTCGACGCCAATGCCTTTATTCACCGACTTTACTTCTTCACTCGACATTTTCATCAGTCCAATTGCGAGCGCGTGTTGTTTGCCCTCAGCCATTATCGCCACTAATGACCCCGTTGGCATGTTGGGAGTCAAACGGGCACCAGCACTGGTCAACCCCGGACACATGATGTTCGCACCGCTCAGTACGAACTTGATCGCGCCCTTGTCGACCTGCGATGCGAAACGAATCATTACTACAAGTATTTTATACTACAATTGTTTATGGTAAAGAGATGTGATGTGATATACGAGCAATAAGAGCTGCTCGTGTTCCTTTTTGGAGGTCAATTGACCAGAGGTGGTCGCACCGACGAGGCCTGGCACCTTGCCTGTCTGTGAAAACAGGTCGAAGCGGGCAAAACTCACTGCTGTTACATTATTGCACAAGCAGTGTCGTTTTTGAGAACAATGAGCTGCGTTCGTCCTTTGTTTAGTCTAGTAGAGACAAGTCGCAGCACCTAAATAAATGCTAAATGTGTTTTCAAGCCTTAGGTCTGCGACATTCACACTGACGATGCCCTGCTGCACCGCCCGTCTGTGAAAAATGCAAACGCTGCAAAGATCACGACGGATTGTCAATTCTTCTAAATGACGACAAATTCAAAATATTAGTACAATGATTTCCACCATAATCCTGCTGTCGAACGTGGTAAGGATTGAACGCACGTGCTCAGCTCGGCACGTAAAGTCATACGCGAGCACAAACTCTGGCCCCGCACAAAAATATTCGAACTTTGTTGTGGCTTTGCAATTCGTGAAAAATCCACGCGCTGGCCGAAACATTTACTCAGCCCAGCTAAACCCTCCCATGTGTAAAGTAACCCACAACACGGCTTGTGCAGGGGTTGTATTTGACCACCCAAAAACATTTTTGAAAGGTTATGCTCGTGTAGGTCGACTTTTATATTCCAATCACATACGTATTGCACCACCGACCTGCTGCCAAGGCATCATGAACGGATATTTATGCAACAATTTGAGCGTAGGAAAATAATCCACATCGCGTGTTTTCACGAAATGCACTTCGCCCTCCGAATCAGCTATTAGCTCGACGTGCTCTTTGCATTTGATCACCTGAATGGCTGAGTGATGTTCCATTCACCTTCTTGGCTGGGTAAATATTGCCGATGGGTGAACAAGACTTCAACAAACTAATTTTACGTTGGTATCAAGCTGCGTGATTGAAGCGAATATATCTTTTAATCGAAGATAAGATCCTGATATTCCGACTTTGAGCAGTTGCGCAAAATTGTTCATTAGCTATTGGTCGCACAATGACTATATAAGAATTGGTCAAATTTTTTTCCTGAATCGCAAAGCAGGCTAGTGACGGGGCAATGACGTTGCGTTGCGCGATCACACACAAAACACGTAGTAAAGAGAATGTTTCAGACCTGCGGCAACGTGGTTGATCTGCTAGATTATTTTCAGCTGAAAATGTTTTGTGAGAATCACAAATAGCACAGTAGTTAAGAGTGACTGAACGTGAAAATCAGGATTGATTTTGATGAATTCTTATATGGTCATTGTGCGACCAATACCACTCAGAACTGACACTCAAATCTCTCTAAATGCTCAATTGAAAAAACTCGCGGCGACCAAACAAGACAGAGGCTACACCCAGCGCGATGCAATCCAATGTCGATATCGTTTTCGGAAGTCGACCAACTTTTTTTCACCAAATTATGTTCCCAGATATCTGACCTTGAAATTATCCTTCTTCGGCAATATGTCAGTGATGTATTCATCTAGTTGTGGGTACAATTCGACTATTCTATTTCGGATTCCTTTTTGCACCGATTGTTTCAACTGTGTAGACCCAGTCACGTCTTCGGCTTGCGTGAACTTTTTGAACATCTAGGTTGCACGTCGCTTCGAATCTGTGCGTGTGGCACTGCAAAGATACAGTCAACCCTCCTTACAGTGACAAGATAGGGCCGGGACCAGGCATTTTCGATACTGTGAAGCATGTTGACCAGATAATGCAGTGGTAGATAGCATATTAACGGAGAACTGGGGAACAAACCGTTGGCCACTACGTGGGGGCGCCAAGAAAAGGGTGGACCCAAAGAAAGGGCCCATTGTAGGGTCTTTTTACATCGAAGTGCACTGAACAACAGCGGTTGATGGTTAAATCTTTCCATCATTCCACAACTCCACACAGAAACATTATATTTACCAAAAATGTTGCGTGTCCCGCCCGATCATATAAACGTGGATAAGGCAAACTGCAATCACTGTTATTCAATAAACCTTTGAAAGGTAGGTAATCAGATTGAAGAGATCTGGAACGCAAAAATCAACGCTCATCCCGAGTCATAAAGGCAGCGAGGAAGTTTTGATTGGAATCATTGTTTATTGAGTTCATTGATTAATTGATTGAGATCAGAATAACACCGCGAAAACAGAAACCAACTCAAATCTAATAATAAATGGATCGCATTCTGTGAAAAGGCACTGTGTTCTCAACATCAGCCGCATGCTGTCGTCTGTATCGCCACAGAAAGTAGTCGACAGCGGCAGAATTGATCTGATGTTTCATCTCCTTGTCAGCCAGTTGTTCGTGGGCAGATTGCACTATCAACTAAAAATAATGAGAATACGGGAATTTTATCGATACAATTTCAAACAATAGACAACACCAGCCTCGCACGCCCGTATCGAACATCCTCTGATTTCCTTTTCCATATCTTTTGTCACATTTCCTTCACCAACTCGCTCGTAGACACCGTCATGTCTTAATTAATAAGTAAATGCAAGCCGCATCCAGACAGACTGCAAGGAAAGATAAAATTATCGCATAATACTTGTTGAGCGCATCGATCAGTTGCGGAGAGTAGGATATGACCCCGATGTAAAATAGTGATTGTGGCACACGATAGTCGGCAAACATCGACAAGGAATCGATATCGGTGAAATATGGCTGATCGGGGGATGGGGATAGACAACTGTTCAAATCGGCAATTAGGATCTGCGCTCGTTTCAGGAATGATACTGGAAACGAGAAAAATGAAAGAAATGAATGTTGAAAATAGTTGTGCGGATTCTCGTTCTCAACAATTGTTTTTTGGGAGATTTTTCAAACATGTCGCCTGATTGTTAAACAGCACGCCGCATGCCACCGAGCTGGTTGGCGTCACGTCACGAGACAGCTATAAGCGTGCCATGCGCTTTACGGATCAGGCAACGAGCTTGAAAACTGTTGTGAATATTCTCACAGTAGCTATAGCAAACTGATGTCACGAGCTCCAAATAAACCCTAAACCACGTACACAAAGCACGCACACACCTTGTTTGCCGCCATACGTGCCAAAATCGCGATAACTCTCGAAATTCTCCACCAGAAGCTGCACTAGTGCCTGCGCAGAGTAGTTGGACTGACACAAACAGTTGTAGAATGAACCATCGAACTTCTGAAAAAAAAACAAAAATGTTTTGAACTAGTTCAGTGAGTAAAAGCCAATTTTATACCTCGATCAGAACAGCAGCGGTGTCGTGCAGAATCGAACATCGTTCACTGACAAGTGGCATCACCATTCCTGCACAGTATACAGGTAGTTTTTTTCAAAGTTCACAACAATGAAACATTTTGTATCCGACTGATAACAACTAACCGTTATCGCCAGTGAATATCTCCGTCAGTTCAGTCGGTGTCAGCTGGCCATAGCATTTGGGATCTGTCAACTTTATGCCTTTATCGATCGCTCGATTGATACACGCACACAACGCAAAGTAACCTGCGTCAAGTTACAGTAGGTTGTAAAAATTGATGGGCACTGTAACCAACAACACCATGTACCTGTGTACGAGACCCCATCGTCCAAAGTCACACGAAAATGATCGCCAGCGGAATTGGGCCAGAAGGAAAAGTTGAGCGTATCGTTGACAAAACACCTGAAGAAAGGAACGCAAAGAGTTTGGATCATGATCTGGTTGAATTTAAAATGACATCCTGAAATAATTATATCACACCACTGTGAAGCAGCAGCCACCTAGTTGTGCATCACTGGCGGTGGCGGAAAACACGCATGCGTGAATAGCAAGCCACGGCTTCACATATTGGGTGTACCAATCACACAATGCCGAAACAACCTAGTTCTGATGTTAATAAAACACAATATTCGTGTAACACACACTTTTAAAATGTAAATCGGTTTCACTCAATCGAAAGAGCAGGCAGCAAATTATGGATAAAACATCAAATCAAAACTGACCATTCAATTGCGTCCATTTTGTCGCCTTGTGGATGCAGCTCTGCCTTTATCCATTCACTATCACGCAAACGCCCGTCCTGCGCTGCACCAACGATCAGTTTGGCTGCTCGCTGCACACCTGAAGAAAACGAATGAAGTGTTGATGACAATTGCAAGACCCGATTCAATCAATCAAGCGTTACAATGTGCCGACTTCTGTGCGGCACCGATTTTTGTAGTGATGGGATCCGGAGCGCAACAAAGACAAAGCAACACACGAGTTTCCTTTCATTCAACAATTTGTCAGGTGTCAACTGCCAAGCAGCATTGCTTGCCGAAGGCAGAATCGGCCCGACAAATCCAAAAGCGCCAACAGAATTCGGTGTGCAGAATTGACATCTTGGCCTGATGTTTGTTATTTTCAAGACGATCAAAAATGTTTCAACACCACCATGAATGCTGACTGTAGATTGGACAGAAACAATGCTGAGGTGTCTTCCCTAAACCCGAACCGTAACAAACTATAGTATTTCCTTCTTATGCGAGTCAAAGGAAGCCGTGTCAACGTTGTAGGCCCACTCCCACTCCTGGCTGAAGTCGAAAGTTCACGACTCCCCTTGAAAATGTAAAAGAGAAATCACACGTGACATGCACGCTGCCAACGTCACAAGAAGCCTGAAACATTGTTTCGTGCTCCGGATTTTTACGTGGCGTGTGGCGTCTGATTTCTCTTTCTGTGCTTTTCCAAGGTGAATCGCACAATTTCGACCTTAGCTAGGAGCAATTGGATCGCACGTGAAATGGGTGTTTGGACCAATATAATAAGGAAAGACTATAAATGCAAGCGAGAGAGCACAGTAACAAAGTATAGCGTTCAAATTAAAAGAATTTCTTAAATTTCCTAGATTTGACAACTGTGCTCAACTTTTCGACGTGATGCTGACGACAGTCAACAACTGAAAGTATCTCCATGCGATAGAGCCCGCTGATGCACCACCACGGCAGGGGCAGTTGAGCTGCAGATTTATGCAGACGGCCACTGTGTGGGGTTCGCTGCGAAGGGTCTCTAAACTGCATTTATACTTCATGGACGCACCTTTATCACTGATGGTCACGTGTTCAGCGTGTTCTGCTATGAATCGACCGCTGTCGATCGGCGACAGATATTCCGAGGGCAGCTTCATTCTGGTACTTAGCAAGCAGATGTTTCAATCAACACAGAACCAAACTGCATGCGAGATACAATTGCAGACGAGCTTTGTGCGACAAAACGCCATTTTGATTGGCAAAAAATCATCGCGATACCGCAGGAAGTGGCAGAATGTTTATTCCCATCCACAGTCACAATTTAGCAACGTGAAATACAAGAAACCGAAACTTGAACAGGTATGGCGAACACAAATGAAATGCTGCTTCCGATTATCCGACTACATTGCAAGTTGACCACAAACATAAAACAGAAACAACAAAACCAGAAACAATGGCTACAAACAGACACGTAGCAGGCAAAAATAATCGTATCAGACCAGTAAATCCACGCAAAATACTGTAAATGACGAGTATATAATTTTTGATCCGACTTCCCAAAGTGACATGAATACAGAAAGAACAATTCCAATCATAAAAACCAAACCGACAACTTGAATACTGTTTAGGTGGTTACAATGCGTTAAAGCACACCAAGGCACACAATTTTGACCAAAAAACGTGCACATAAGGCTCACAAGTGCAAGTAGCGATGCGTAGTAACAAAGTCCAAGGAAACGCATCCAGAGGCGCATCGCAAAAAGAAACGATGCAGTAACAGGGCCACTAGCCGCAAACAAGAATGATATCCTAAACCATACTAAACTAAGTTTAATTAAATCCACACTTCTCAGGCAACGTGCACCCAGTTCGTTGAATGATTTCGCGGGCCGCATACAAGCCGCACTTCACGCAGTCGGCCTCGGATTTACCCTGGATCAGTTGTGACACGTAACCTGAAACATAAAATGCAGAACAGTGAACAAAAATTATCAATTTTTGAAACATCACAGATCCTCCAACCCCCACAGAATGCGTCTCCGGCTCCATTTGTGTCAACGATTTCATCCTTAGTCAGCTTGTGGACGGGATACTTGCGTACCTGAAGGTCAAGAATGGGATAAATTTCCGAAGTCGCCATGCCGGAACGAATATTAGCGGTTTCTGGAACTCGTCCGAAATCCAACCCAACTAAACATTCTGCAAACACGAACGCAAACCTCATTTCCCTGCGCACAGATTACATCATCTGCACCCTGAGTGATGACGGCCAATCGTGTCCGTGTCTTGTTCTGGTACGGCCAGGCCGATAACTTTTTCGCGATTTCCGCAATGTCTTTGGTCTGCAGACAGGAACGGAGCACAAACGTTAATGTTATTAATCTGGGCTCGATATTGTTGTGACTTCTTCGATGAAAACGTCAATTAATCAGAAAATCAACTCACTCCAAGATTGTGCACTTCTGAAAATGCCAGCGCTTCCTGAAAAAAGATAAATTTGATCTTGCCTTCCATCGGCATTCTGACATAGGGTGGAATTTTCGAAACGGTGTAAAGGTCAGTCGGGCGTAAAGGTCGGTGTAAAATTCGGTCGAAAGCTCGGTCGGCGTAGCTCGGTGTAAACGTGAAACATTGCCTGTTATTAACGTGGAATGTTTCAAGTTTACACCGAGGTCTATCACACTGAGCTGTCGACCGAGCTTTCCACCGACCTTTACACTCAACTGACCTTTTGACCTTTACACCGTTTCGAAAATATCACCCATAGTCACCACTGCCAAAAATCAACAAACGTGGAAAAACTTCACGTGATAATTTCAGATTTTCCAGAGACGGTGCAGTTCGAAGGCAATACCAGACCAATAGTTACAGATAAGAGCGAGAAACCAAACTGACGGCTTCATTGCCGAAAATCACATCACAATATTCCAGCGCGGCCGTTTGTTGGTCCTTGAAGAATTGTGACAGGAACGGTGCCGATAGATTGATCATAAATGTTTTGCCGGTGACCAGGGAATGCTTGGCAACGTGCATGATGGAATCGGGGGAGACTGTCAGGAAGAAACCCTACAACAATTTGTTCGCATCCAAGCTGGTAATCGGATCTGCTGTAGTCACGTCACCATTCTTAAATTTAGGAAATTTCGCGATTTACTCATGATGAGGAAGGAGCACTGTAAACTCGCGAAAAATCGTGCGCTACGCGTCAAATTAGCGTCTTAGAGTACATTTTCACCAAGATTTAGTTCCCCACCCTAGCTCGGCCGGTGCAGTATGTTGCCGCCCCGCCTGGGTAGCCTCACCACTGCAAGATCCGGCCGGGTCATATCAATAACTAAGTATGAAATGGGCCAGGACCAACCTGAACTGTAAAACAAAATCGAAACGGTCCAGTGAATTTGTTCAAACAAAAATAACAAATAGCACGCACCGAAATGTAGAAGAATTTAGCTTTCTCCATCAGTTTATGGTTATCCGGCTTCATCAAATGGTCGAGTTTGTAGTGATTGGCGGCAGACAGGTCGGCCACCAGTGACCTGAAATAATGATTCAAACAACACAAATGTTGTCGATATCAAACTTGGCAATCGGATAGGATCGGATCGGATCTCTTTTGATCAAAGCGACACTTTCGTGATCCAAGTTTCGAAGGTTACTAATTCCTGACATCAGCTTCGATCAGCGTTATGTTTATCAGCTGTCTGCGCACAACTGTGATGTGTGCCAGCGAAGAAGCACTAGTAAATCTCAAAATATCCCAGATTCATGAGAGTCAAGCACCAACGCTGAGAGCCACTCTGTCCGATCTGATCACCGCGTTTGATACCATTGTACACATTCAGATGAAAATGAGGGAAGAAAGCAACCAAAACAAATTCATCGTATGTATAATACATACCTATGCTGTCCATTGACCAGCACAGCACAAGTGCCCGTTTTGACATCATCCGTCTCTTGGTACTGCACGTTCACACCGGCTGCGCGGGCTTTGTTGGCAAGAATCTTTGCATAATCATCCTTGCCCACCGAGCCCATAAATGTGGTGGTGGACGGACGGTTGACGACCCACTGTAATTCGAAAAGCAGGTCATACCACTCATCTGCTCTTGTCAGAGATCACATTTGCCAAGAAGAATGCGAATTGCGCCCCAGAGAGCAAATGGCCGCGCAAATTGCTCGGCAATTTGCTCTCTGGTTGCCCACTTTGCCTTGTTTCCACAGAGGCGGTACGGTACATCAGACAATCGTCCGTGCGAATGCACCAGTTGGCCAAGTACAAACGGACTCATGTCAGCATTCTGTGCATCAGATTTTGGTGCATGAAGTCAAACATCTTCGAAATCACCCGCTCACCTGTGCCACTCTCATCACATTCTGCGTCGCACCACCAGGAATGTACTCGATGTCGGGTCGCGTTTTCAGGTCTTCAAACCTGCAACAAAACTGTTGGTTTACCACTCACATACCATCTGTCATTATATGCCAATCAGCACGGGGCAATGCGCTCACAGTTCGGCGTGCGATTCGTCAGCCAGTATCGCGTCGTTTGACTTCAGTTTGTATCTGAAAAATATATTATTAGCACCAAAGACATCGCAATTGTGCGAACCAACGGTGCTATGATGACATGTTACGCGTAAATAAACGAACTTGTCCAACAGATCCTGGTCGACCACACTTTGCATGTCCAACAAGGGATTGCCCATGCCAAATAATATACCATCGCTGGAATTAATTTAATTTTTGGATTTATTATTTGAATATTACAGCAAATTTAGAATGAGTTGCAATGGCAATAAAACTAACGTCAGAGCCATGTCGCTGTTCGATTGCGTTCAATCGTCAGATCTAAGATTCACTTGGGCAAGTCCCGTTGCACACGTTGGGAATGAAAATAGCTGCCAGAAATGCGCAAAAACGCTGCAAAGAACCACCAACCGAGTATTACGTAGCTGATAGCGTTTCGCTAAGCAGAATTACAAACAAACACTTAGGAAAGTCATTCACAAAATAGCATGGGCAGTAATTTTCCGACAGGTACTTTTGCGCAACGGAGATACCGCGACGCCAGTGCAAGAAGTGCATTTGAGCAACTTTTAACGAGAAACATAAAAATAAAAAGCTGACGATAGACATACATTGTGTTGCGTTTATCATTTAAATATACACACATAAAACATGAGAACAAAAAACAAATGATAACATCATAGTGCTCGAGAATATATAGAATAGAAGAATCAGAATATAACACGATTTCGGGCTCAGCATCAACGGAACAAGCAAGACTGCTATCTAATACACCGTTTATGTACAAGTTCTTTTGTATAATAAATCAAGAAAACGAAAAAACATCTAATATATTGCAGAACAGCAACAGTATCGTATAATTATTTCTGATCAAAAGCCGCTGCCGAGCATACAGGAACAAAATTTCGGGTTCACTTCACACAAAAATTATCATTTTTCGTCAAGATTATACAACTGAAGGTAATTGGTGTTCATGCTTTGTCTCTGACAAGAATGCCTTCTCTGTTTTTACGAGTCTCGACAAGCAGATAAAATTATTTTCGTAAAAGATAGTCTGAAAAGACCACAGCGAAAAAAGAAAAAAACAAGACGCAATCATCATCAAGACGTACGTAATAGTACTGAAATCACACAAACAACATCAAAATCAAAAAATATGGATCAAAAACCAAACAAAGGAAAACACTGCTCTGCAGCGCAGGTTAAGCGAACTGACGATTACATACCGTAAAGCAACGTAAAATCAAGAAACATGTTCAGTCTTGCTTGTTTGAAATAGGAGCACAAAAATTGAAGAAAAACAGAATAATCGAGTAATATTCTGAGCTATAACACATCTAATTGCAATTGCAAACCAACCAGCACAGACAAATCAAAACAAATCTGTGATCAGAAGAGTGGAGCAAGAAAGAGATATCATCTTCACCAAGAAGAAGAAAATCCAACAAAATATAGTCTACCCTCTTTGTAGAGACGTGATTCTGGACCCGAAATTTTGCGCCACGGTGAAGGACATAGTAGTACAAAGATAAATAGGTCATAAAAACGGTGAATCGGGGGCCAACCTGTTGTTCACTACATAGAGGGCAACGCACGGAGTCACTATAAAGAGGGCATCCAGTTCATCAGTATCGGTTGATACCGATAAATCAATCAACCAATCAATTATCCCGTTTTGGGCAACGATGGAGCAACCATGGCGCCATACATGGTGGGGTCATACATGCCCGGGTATTGCCATTGCGTGCCCGCAGCCCATTGTGACCCGGCCGTGTGCTGGGCAAAGGGCATTGCCTGCATGTGCGCCATGTGGTCGGCGAAACCGGTGGATGCTGCTGTGGACTGACTGCCCGTCGTTGAGCCGGTGCCTGAAGTTGGAAGGCGAAATGGAGCAAAGAACGTCACAATGGTTATCTTCATTTCTTTGGTTCAGTTGGTTTCCATATCACTTCGTTGACCAGTGACTCAACAAATTAGACTGTGGAATGAGTAAGTTGAAAAATCAAATGTTCCAAAACAATGCTAAAATTAACGAATTTATCCCATTCGAGAAAGACCGGTCAATAACGAAAATCGATAAAAAGATTCGAGAAGGAACCAACAAATTTAAAAATAAGACCAGTCTGAGGAAATGGCCAGTTTTGAAAAAAAACCTGCTTCGATTCTGAGCACAAGGTGTTGCCTTGTGTTACTTGAAACTTTACGCGTTTTATGCCTGCATAAGGTGTCAAATTATCTGTTAAACATATCCACTACGTATCAAGCAATATCATCGCGTGCACCTACCGACAGCATGCGCGGGCATGGCTTGTTGATGGGAGGGAAACAGATATGGATTGTGATGTGACTGACTGCCGGTTGAAGGCATGTTCGATGACCGATTCGATACCGTTGTTGTGGATGGCACTTGGCACGGGCCTGAACCTGCAAAATCAGGGAGTTATACGCAGAACTGTGAATGGCCGGCATGACAGTCATGTATTGAATGGGCGATCAAACACGATTGTCGCAATCGGTCTGGCCTGCACCGTGCCGCAGATATATAGTCTTTCCGTTTTACAAGAGTCCAGAGGCGGTATACAGAAAATGTTTCAACGCCTTGAAAACAGCAGTCATCGTCGTTGATGATAACTAACAGGTCGACAACGTGGCTCGATACATGCGTGTTACTACTTGATGGCTGCTGCTGCTGCAATGAAATATTTGCTGTATACTTTGTTTGGACCGAGAATAAAATGAAGGACTATACGTACCAGGCAATAAGTCACCCAAACTTCTTGCCAGTGAGTGAAGAGTCGGCAGCCCAGTTAACCGCCAAACTAAAGGCAAACTACGCCAACACGAGCCCGATTTCGGAGGTGGTAGATTAGTGAAACATTCACACGTGGCTGCTGATTTGGGAAACGTTACACGTTGTGGAATACAACGTGGTGCATGAGGATTTCTCTTTCTTTGCGTCTTGCTTGTGCACCAACTCCGAGATCGGGCTCGTGTTGGCGTAGTTTGCCTTTACAACACAGCAACAGCAGTGCTAACTAACTGAGCATGCCAGTCTGTTGTGTGCCAGCAAAGCCAGCGTGTGCCGGCCACCAGCCCTGCTGTCCAGCCCACATTTGCCACATTGCCGCATCATAGGGCGCCAGGTTGTAATTGGCCGCTGCGTTGCTATACGCGGTGGCGTAGTGCTGCTGTTGGTGCTGCAATGGTGGCTTGAAGATTCATTGCTCAACAATGTAGGTATTGGTCGCACAATGACTGTACAAGATTCCCTGTGCCAAATCATCGTCACTGTAAACGTGCCAGATGACCATGGTGGGTTAACTAATCAGTACAAATTAAAATAATTGCAAAGACTGTATTTGTCCCATCAGTGAATCAGATTGAAAAAACTGGTTCTGTGCAATAAAACTCATTTTATCAATTTATGCAATTGCTAAACAACGGTCGACGCGGCAGTCATCAAGACAACAATCAACAAAAAGTAGAACTTTCGAATGAATTAACCAATTCTCACATCCACATTCAAAGCCCCTCACCTGTCCCGAATGCGCCAGCTGCTGTTGCTGTTGCTGTGTGAATGCTTGTTGCGAGCTGGACGACTTATGCGTAGTCGACGTGTTTGACGACACCTTCGTGCCGCCAGTCCCAGCGGTGCTCCGTTGTGACGATCTGTGCGATTTGTGAGGAGTACTGGGCGCACCGCCACCGCCGCCACTTGACCGATGGTGCTGTTGTTGGTGAGGGTCCTTGCTGCCACCCGAACTGCGCCCGCCTTGTTGCTGATTGGCTGACTGTTGCTGAGTGGGCGTGGCCGACGTCGCTGGTTGGCTGCTGACCGTGGATGGCTGTTGCTGTTGCATCGGTGACTGGTCGGATGCCCCTGCGATGGATTGACGGTAATTTTAGGGGTACCACACTTGCTGATCGGCCCAGTTCTGACGTTTTCGTCAAGTGACTTTTGCATCAATGATGTTGAGCTGAAGCACTTGCGCACAGCTGCCAAACAATATTCACGCTGGTTTGCATCGGTAAATCTCGATATCGTTCATGTGGAGGTCGCGTGTACGTGACCAAAAGACAATCAGTTCTGACCGGAATAGTACCTAAGTTTGACGCCCGCAACGTGGCCTTCAGTCAATCAATTATCACCAACCATTACAATATGGCGCAACCACCGTGGGTGCATTGGCAGCAGTGGGTGGAGTGGTTTGTTGCATCACTGACGGGGGCGGTGCACCGACCATTGCACCGTAACCGGGTGATGTCAGTGCCGTTGGCTAGAATAGAGATAATACAATAAAACTTCGCAGCACGTTCATTCTCATGAACTTTACACGAGCGCGGTCGACCTTAGCCATGAAGGAGAGCTGGTTGTCAAACTGTTGATTCGATCGTACCCACACTGTGATAGAATTAGAGCACTTGCAAGAGTTCCTCGTCAGATCTACAGTCAGTGAACAAATTTCTACACGCTAGTCAAGACTTTATCACGCCAAATCCATCCACCATCCACCAACCGTCTGTTCAAGTGACGGTCGTTTTCGATGCGTCGTATTTGGTCGCGTGTCCCCGGCAGCGTTTGATGGTTGTGTTTGTGTCAACACATTGCTGGGCGTAGCACTGGACTGCTGCTGTTGTGAGATCGGCGATTGCATCACTGCTGCGCGACCTGGCATTGAAGTCAAGTGTGCGAGAGTGTTACAATACATAAATTAAGTCTGGTGTCAAAAGTTCAAACAACCGCCTAGGTTTCCCAGGGTATTCGAGACCATCGGCTTAACATTTGTTCCCCTGCTCATATTGTGGCGATCAATACTTAGAAATGGATCAACTAAATTATGGTTCATATAGTCATCACGTGTTTAACATAAAATCTAACAAATAGGCCCCGAATGTTAAAACAGTCTACCAACCAGGCGACTGCCTCGATTGAACAGTAGCAGCAACGGACGCCGATGGCATTATGTGCTGTGGCTGTTGTTCGTAATTGGATGTAGTTGCAGCCAGCGCACACGCCGGTGGAGGGGGTAGCGATGAACGGGGAGGGGTCACATTCGATGCACCAACCACATGCGAGAGGGGTTGCTGTTGCAGAAAGGGTTATGATACAAAGTTTAAAATCAGTGATCATTGTGAAACCCATTTAAACATAGTAATAAAAAGTGTCCGACCACCTATGTTACATTATCAGTATCCTAGTCCCATCCTGCCTGACACAACAGAATCACGAGTGAAAAACAGCAGGGTAAACAAAGATCAGACTCACAACATCAACCAGGGTTGAAAAAAAATTTTCTAATTAACGAGCTGTTTTTAAAAAAAAAATTTTTGACGAAATTTTTTTTATTAGAAAAAGTGTTGCAAACGACGTTTCAGGATAAATGAAATCGATACAACATATTTTTCAAAAATTGAAAAATTTTCGCCTGAGACCCAACTTGTGTGGTGACAACCGGTGGTATTGTGCAGATTCTATGCTCTCCGACCAGTCTGAGGTAGATGTTAACTAATGATGTTACTCTAATGTATTGTAGCATGTCGTACAACGTATTTTAATGCATCTAATGCCGTATATCTGATATACGACTATACTTGCGTATTTTTCCGCAAAATATATTTTTGGAAAAAAACAGTTTTTTTTTCAAATATTTTTCCAGTACTTAAGGTCACCCACGGTCCAAAAACGCCTATTTTGAAGAAAATTTTGTCGGGAAATGGCCTGAAACCGGCTAAAAATGCACTTGGAGATTAAAAAGTGCTCATTTTGAACTGTTTAGCACCGATTTACATTGGTCTTGACAACATCCTTTCGCAACCCTTGAAAATATCTCGGAAATTTTTGGAAAAAAACCGTTTTTTTCAAAAGTTGCCACTTGGAAAAATTTCCGGAAAAATAAAAACGTATTTTTCCGGGCCTTGGAAAAAAACGGTTTTTTTCGGTTTTTTTTCCGAAAAAACCGTTTTTTTTCGGCCCGCAAGTATATATACGACCATCAAAATATCGATTACAGCCCAAATCTTGCGTGTCAGATCGACTTTGCGCGCCCGGTTTTGCACCAGACCTGCATATACATATACATGCGTAGCGGCATGCAGTAGCACATTATCGGTGCCACATCACCATAAAAGACCAGCCCCGCGCATCCCTGTACGTATTTGGGGCCAATACAAGGCGCCGCAGGCGCGATTTTGGAAAAATTGTCCCGTCCACAGAAAAAAAGTGCCAATTTTTTGCCTCGAAAAAGGCCATTTTTGGACATTTCAGTCCATTTTGGGCAACTTTTTTATTAAAAAAAAGCAAAATCTGAGTTTCAAAAAAAAATTTTTAAATTTTTTTAATTAACCACGTTTTTTGAAACAACCCTGACATCAACTAATACAGGAAAAGGAAATATCCAACATTTTGCTGCCGAAATCCGTCATCGACCAATACGGGCGGCGGTCGCGATGCCTTTGGGGTGCTGTTGTGCACTCTGCTTGACTTCAACGTGCTCGTGCTCGGTCGCGGAGCACTGAATTGAATGATATATTTGTCACATATTATATAGTGAAATCCCTGTGGATAGGCTGCACTCAATCAACTCAGCCAATATTGTCAACTTACACGGTCGGTTGTTGTTGAGATTGTTGGTCAGTATCGCTGTCGCTCGCCTCACCGCCCAGATTCACCAACGGGTTCTTATCGTCCTCCTTCTTCGATCGACCATCAGACTGCACACAAAATGGACCAAAATAAATTTTCAAGTTAAAAGACCGTGAATTTTTAATCATGCAAGGCAGTGATCAGTGAAAGATAAAAAATTTAAAAAAACAGTAGTCCATTCAGAAGAAAAACAAGGCACCTGTTTTGAATTGGACACCGGTGGAGCATTGGTGTTGGGCGGAGTCGCGCCGGCGGCCACAGCCTGACTCACCACATCAGCCGTTACGCGCTCCACAGCCTGCAATACAATTCAGCTAGTTTGTTTGGTGATAGGGATCGGAATTAGGGGGTCCCCCCACACACCCACACACACACAGTTTTGAAAACCAACACACCCACACCCACACATACAGTTGCACAGTTGCAAAAAAACCCACACACCCACACCCATTGACCTGACACGTGATCAGGCAAAAACGGCATCTCTCTAGTTTCAGTCACTGAAAATACGTTCAGAACAAGACTAGGAAACTTCAATTGAGCCCCAGTGAAAGATTTTTGTGACTCTTTGGTGCGACGCAACGCGCAGACGAGCCGGCTTCATATAAACTGAACACCTAGGCGCAGAAGTCATTTGACAGTGGTATTTTGAACAGTGATGCAGTTGGTCCGGGTGGTAGACATCGATAGCTGGAGGGGCCCGGCGCGGTAGACAAAGATAGCTGGCTGGGTATACCGATTGGTCCAGAAGTCAAAATTAGGGGTTAAAAAAGGTACAAATTATGCCAAAATAGGTCCTAAAAGGGTAATTTTCTGCAGTAAAAATATGGGAAAATTTGAACTGTTTTGAACCGTTTAGGACCATAAAAAACGGTTTTGGACCATAAAATGGCCATTTTGACACCAATATCAACACTTTTTGGTTGGTGCCCAGACACGGTAGACAAAGGTAGCTGGGTTTGGAGCTGGGCATAGATTTTTTCGGTAGACACACATAGCTGACCCAGGGGTTCGGAGGTGTTACCCCATACCACATCTGCATCACTGATTTTGAGGCATCGTCCGCTGAATAAAAAACGTTCACGGACTACTGCAATAGGCTCACATCTAAAACAGGCGAAATGATTCTATTCTTGAAACGTATTTTGCCATAGCTTACTTACAAGTATTAGCGTGATTATATCCTGTTCCCAGTGTCTTTCGAACTATGCTTGCCGTCATTCAAAATTTTGTTCACTATAGGTAGCATACATTAATTCTATCACATACGCCATATTACTGTTGGTTTGGTCCCGGTTTCAATAAAAAATTCGAAGGAAACTTGTATCGATGGTGCTGAAATTAAATTTTGCTACATTGTCAATGGCACAAGTTGCAACTGTGTGGGCGTGGGTTGACCCACACAGTTGAAAAAACCCACACAGTTGAAAGAGCCACACACCCACACATCGCTGGAGGTACCACACACCCACGCCCACGTCCGATCCCTATTTGGTGACCATTTGGTGCGTTTGCAGTGACGATGTCCCGGACGGGCTGTGCCCTTTCAATACCTGCGCAGCCAGAGCCTCTGCCTGGATAGTGATATCTGATGCGGACGGCGGACGATCATCGACTTCAGGTGGTTCGAACTCTTCAGTTTGTGCGGCGAACATTGGCGATAATGGAGGAGGGGAGTTGCTGTCCTTAGTTTGACTCGTGTTATCGTCGGACACTGTAAAACAACACACATTCAAACTTGCTGATCCGGTCTTGGCCATGTGAATGTATGCATTCAGGTAACATTAACTCATGATCAACTGTCTATTTCGTAGAATTACCAAAAGTCCGTTAGAACGAAGGTCGAAATCAGAACTTTCAGCTAAAATCATGAAAAACCAACCATGCGGTGGCAGTGACAAATGACAAAAAACATGATCGATACGTTTTATGCTTCGTGTGGGTTTTATAATTCTGGCTTTCTCTCAACAACTTGCGGGGCGGGGTCGAAAATCCCGAAAAAAAATCCCGAAAAATAAAAATCCCGAAAAAATCCCGAAAGCAAAAATCCCGAAAAATGAAATAGAGGAAAAATACAAAGTTTAAAGTGCAGAAAGGGGTATTCATGTAGTTGGAGTGCAAAATTTGGGCACTGGATCAGTTGGGGTTCAAGATATTGAAATGCTTGTTAGGTCACGTCTTCCTGGCTGGCAGCCTAAGCCTAACCCTGAAAGAAAGCCTGAGCATGTTTATTTTATTGAGGTTTCCTTCGTATGAACAGGTCTTCCTGGCTGGCAGCCTAAGCCTAAGCCTAACCCTGAATGCAAGCCTGAGCACCAACTACATGAATGCCAACTTCTGACAAAAAAATTTGGTCCATTTCCACAACTTTTTATTTTTCGGTATTTTTCGTTTCGGCATTTTTTTCGGGATTTTTTTGTCGGGATTGTTGACGGCCACACAATAACGCATACTAACCAGCAACGGCAGCAGTTACAGTTGGTGGACTAACGGCCACTCGAGGCAACACCGGTGGATACAGTTGTTCTTCGTCATCGGACCCTCCTGCGTCTTCCTCCACTTCCTACAAAAGTTTAGTGGATTTGATTCTTTTTATATGATCTCGGGTTGTAATGATGTCATCAAAAGCTCTCCTCAGAGCATCCAACCTCTTCATCCTCTGGAATATTAGGCTTTTCTGAAGATTTCGCTCGCTCCGGTTCGATCGTGGGTGCGGGTTCGGATGACATTTCGATGTTCTGGAAAAAGAAAAAAAATGGAGAAAAATTGCGTCGGAACTTTTCATGTTCGGTTCATCCGTTCTGTGGTGAAACTTTCGTCCAAAGTAATCAAAACTGTTGAACAACCTGGTTAGTTAGTTTATTGCGTCGGCACCAACTCAATAATACATAAATAAGAAGATTAAGTGAAAGAAGCATAATTAAAGACCGAGTGTGGAATTTACGGACTTGAAAATAAAATAATACAAAAGTGCACAACGGTGTATTATTGAGTTGGTGCCGACGCAATAAACTGACTAACAACCTGGTTTGGTTCTCAATCTGTGACCAATGTCCTAATTGAAACGGGCAAAACTCACTGCTGTTACATTATTGCCACAACATAAATCCGTAGCCAATATAACTCAATATCCTTTTTCACCAAATGAAATCTGTTATTGTTCTGCAATTTACTTTCGGGTTTCTGAAGCCTGATCTACGGTTTCGCGTACATCTTGGCGAGACCTAGGTAGTTACCGCAGACAACAAACCCCGAGCAAAAAAACCAACTTCTTTCTCAGCAGCCGTTGCCTCCGACTTCTCTCGAATCTCGTTATCCTCTTTCTTTTCTTCCGCTTCCTTCGACGCCTCACAAGGCTGTGCGAAACTCTCGGGCGCTTTCTTGAACCCAATTATATTTGAGGGCGTTATCGGCGCTGTTGTTGTTGTTGGGTGGGTGCTGGTGCATGGAGGACTTGTGAAGACCTGCAGAGAACAAGGTGTGAGTCAAAAATGCCGAAATAAAAAAATAATGCAAAAAATAAAAATTAAAGCTAGTCCGCTTCTAAAATCTTGGATGATCCGTGCTATGCACCAAGCTTGGTGATAAGATCGAATATGGACTCGGTTCACAGAGGCGGATTACCTCAGACATTGAAAGCCAGCATTCATGCGCAAAGCGGGAACAACAAGACCGATCACCAAATGTCACACAGATGCCATCTCAGACTTTCCCACCATCACACGCACCTTATGCGCCATTTGCGCCTCCACCAGCTGAGTGCTTGAGCGTGTCTCCGGCTTATCGCCCAATGTTCTAATCGAATCGACGGATGAGCGTTGTTGTGCCCGCCCGCTCGAATCACGTTTGTTTGACGACCGCTGGTCGCGGGCTCGAGATCGCCCTGAAGCCATTATTTTGACGAAATCTGATAATTTGAATGAAATCGGACTTTCATGAAAACGAGATACAGTTCACCCCATTTATAGTGAATCAATCTCGAACCTTCGTTCGTCATGAAAGATATGCACTAGATTGATTGATTATCAACGGCAAATTGGGAGCCCAAATCGTCATTTACTTTTGTGAAATACAGACCCAGAACATGACAGTTTCAACGTGGTAAGTTAGCGTTAAACATTTGATTGGAATAGCGCTTTACTCCCAGAATACTACACTGGTTCACTATAAAGAGTCTGGACCATAAGACACATACGTTGCGCGGGCGCGACATGATTGCGACGTTGGGCAGTCCGGCCACCGCCAAACTTTGATCGTCGACTGGGAGGTGCCCTCGACTCGGAGTCATCTGACGAGGAATGTCGAGAACGACGACGGACACGCGAACGGGGTGGCGACGCTGGAAAGAATATGGATTTGTATTCCTTTTATGTTTCAGTTTTCCTTTGCGGTCCAGTGACGGAATTGTTCGTGCTCCATAATTTGGCAACTATTACGCCAGTCAGGGAACATTTTTGGGCAGTTTATAATGAGGTTGGTTATATCAGTCAGGTGGCTTCTAACTTTAAGAAATTAAGAGGTTTACTGGTTCCACATATTTTGAGCAGCATAGAAGTTTAGACTTTATAAATTTAGAAACTTTTCCGTCCGTGAGAAAGCCTTCCGTCCGCCAGACGTTGATAATTGAACGTGACAATCGATCAATGTTTAATGTTCCCGGTTTCCTTTGGACTGATTCGTAATTATTCGAGCTCAATATTCTCGACCTTCTGCCAGCATTATTACTTACCATCGACTGGTCTTTCTTCGTTGTCGCTGCTTGAGGAGGAGGACGGCTCTCTTGATTTGTCAGTTTCGTACCTGCAGTTGCATCAGAAGAGAAATTACTTTGTCAAAACAGTACAATCAGTCACAGAAAGACAATGTGAATGTGCATACCCGTCACTTTGGCTGGTCGGCGGCGACCACGGCGTTTCATTGCCTTCCGTTGCGTCCGCCTCCGTGTCCGATCGGTCTCTGACCGTGCAAGATTAGTTTATAAACTATCTTGGATAATCTGTTTCACTTGCAGAATTGGACAACAAAAACAAACAACAAAAAATTACACAGAAAGAACATTTATTATCCATTCGAACCTATATTTGACGCGATCGATCTTCTTGCGAGCACGGAGCACACGACCGTGCTGTTTTTGTTGCTCGATCACAGCGCCGCGACCTCGACCTGACAAAGTCGTTCAATCTATTTTTAGAATGTTGCTAGTTTTTCTCATAATTGTAGCTGGAATAAGAAAAAGACGGTGGAAATAAACTCAGTGCATCAAATAATATTAAAAATACGGATTACAATAACACCAACCGGCCGGTCTAGGTGCCCTCTCGATGACCACAGCGCGTCTGGTTGTCCGTCGCTGCCCACTATTCGTCGTCTTTATTTGTTTGTTGGCCGCGCGTTTGCGTGCCACTTGTTGCTTTCGACTGCGCGCCACAACCTTAGAATTGGCAATAAATATTTTAGAAAATGGTGTAACAAACAACGGTGCATCAGGACATCGTCAGCGCGAATGCATCAGATGATTGCCACATGGGTACAAACTTACCCGTACAAACTTTCACCATCATGGAATATTCACCACAAACCAAAGTGGTTAAACCAACGGCAAATTGGGACCAAAGTCCAATGACCATCCTTCACCATGCAGAACGATTCACATTTGAGGATCGGTAGGCAGTAAATAGAATAAAGCAATACACCGTACAGCACCTGTGCAGCAGCTATCGTGGTCGTCGTGGTTGGCACGGGAACATTGGCGGTTGCACTTGCTTTACGACTGCCGCGAGGGGCACGTGATTTTGGCACAGCTGCCGCAGCGACACCCGTGTCCGTGAAGAGACGTTGACGCACACGATGCGTTGGGGAACCGGCGAACGGCGCTGCTGCAATTCAATGTTTACGTATCGGCAATCACCGATGCCAAACGTGGTGATAGGATCGAATCTGCCTTGGTCGACCAAACTTTGATTCAATATCAAGTGCATATCGACTGTTCCATTCAAGAACACACGCAGGAAGAAAATTCCGAACAGAGCCCTGATTCATCAAGGCGATTGCGAAAACGGTGACAATAATTTTGACAAAACATAAGATAGACTAACCATTTCTAGCCATAGCGGCCGCAAACAACGGCCGTGGTGAGCCAGGTGTGCGTAACACGGACGGACTAGTGGGTGGTGACTTAATCACTGTTGAGTACTCCTGTGGCGTATACTGCAGACAGGTCGGGTCCAGGAATACACGGTTCGGGTTCGCGTGCGCTTTGGCCCAATGTGAACTGACCATGTCCCAGTTGATTTGAATGAAATATCTGTAAATATTATTGGCGCCAATGTGCAATTCGATAATTTCCACATGGTTCACGGCTTACCCGCTGATCTCGGGTCGGGATTATTGCTTTTCCCGCCAGTGATACCCGAAAGTTAAACACAACTACAAAAATCGACCACTTTCAGCTCAACATACCCCTCGCCCCCCCCCCCCGAAGATTATCATGGTCAGTGCATTTTCATTTTTGACTCAACATGAACGAACGTTTACCTGCTCTGTGGTTTCCTGGTGGCATCATACCGAACGAAGCCCAGCCGTGACATGGTGCTCACAACGTCCTGCGCAGCGATACCCGTCGCCTTGGATAATTCTGCAAAAATATTAAACATTTACGTAAATTTCGATGAAGCAGTGTAGCGGATCCCCCTCGAGCCACTACACTGCCACAAGAAGTCAAAAAAAGTATTATTTCTTTGAATGCAAACTCATAACGTACTCATAATGCTAAACGTCGCCGGTTGCGAGCTGGTTTTGTCCTTGAATTTGTGCAGTTGTTCGAGTACAGCTGTCCGCCAGTACTCGTAGTAGCTGAGGCGACCCAAATCCGATAGTGGCTGTTCGGGACCGCCGGGAACGCACTCCACTCGCGACAATGCGAAACCTGTACATTCCACGTTGGTGCATCAATAGTTATCTAATGCTACTTTATTTGATTTTGCTTCATGTCTGTTCGATAGATTGCATTTAGAGTCGCATTGTCGCAAACTTAAAATACCCAACAGTATCGCATGTGTGAATTTTTGTTTCGGCTGATTGTGTGACGCATTGATTTTGATCAGTGTAAAAAGCACTTCTTAGGTGCCGGAGAACAGCTTTTACGATGGTAAAAAAATTGCTATAGATTCACTGCCAAATGCGTTTCCACAAAAAAAAACTGATCACTCGTCACCATCCAAGGAAACAAGAGTCAGTCTGATCAATCTTTCATTTTTAGATTTTTAATGCTATGAAAAGTCAGTGGGTGAACCAGTCAGTGATTGTCTGTGATCAATACTGGAGTCAGTTTTACGCCAAACATGGAACATTTTTGGGCAGCTCATAATGAGCGATATCAAACTCGGTGCAAGGATAGGTCCCGTCCTGCCTGATCAGATCAATGATCATTTTTAATCGAGTGCACACTACGAATTATGGAAAGCGCCAAGTTGTAAGCAAACTAGGAACGCTCAAAACGTACTGAAATCGATCAGAAACCGTCCATAGCCGCAACGCTGATAGCAGGGCAATGTCACAATACAGGACAGATTGTATCGCTGCCCGCTGTTGAACTTTTCCTGAAATCCGCACAACGTTTGTTGCAAATCCGAATAGCTTTTGCAAAAATGCAATAATGTGAGCGAGACATCAACAAACCTTCGAAAAGTATCCGACAATATGGCATCCATGTTTGTCGTTTTTCGTCAACACATAAAATAGAAACGGCTCAACGTCATAGTATAACGTCTTGTGGTCGAGGAACATTTTGGCGAGTAAACATAGATTTTGGCAATACATTCGAGAGATCTCACCGTCAACCTGCAATTTGTATTTCGTAAAAATTATAACTAATAAATACAAAGACGCAAAAATATGTACGCACCTCAAACACGCTGAGATCGTCTTTCCGATACAACTCCACACCGGGCGGGTGTCGTAATTTGCACTTGTTCTGTAACATGAAATGAATATTCATATATAAAACTAGCCCGGTAACTTCCAGAATATAAAACAGGAAACAGCCCAACCTTATGTCGGTCGGAACTGTCCGGACTTTTGTCGTATTTCAGGCAGAATTCGCACAAATACAATATCGGCAGCCGGGCGTACTCCTGTGGGTAGGGCGCCGAATACCACGTGTCCATCACTTGGGCGCCCAGTCGGATTTTGGCCGGATCCCGGGGCTCGTCCCCACTCGCTTGTTGTTGCTTGAGACGTTGTGCCGTTGGAGATTGCAGCACCTGCCCAATCGTGTGATTTATGTCGTCGTGTTTTTTCTGGTCGAGATCTTTTTGCGCAAGCTCTGCTTACGATGACTGACAAGGCATCGTTCAATGCATTTACACTTATTGTCAAATTGGGTAGGATCTGACTTCCTGATCGTGTCCTGGACCTTGAGTGTCCATAGCCCTTTGAACCGAATTGAGTGGTCGGGTCGCGTTCAGGTTTTAAAAGTATCGCCCAATGCAAGAATGCTCTCAAACGCAAGCTAATAAACAGCTTTGACTCTGGTTAAATTAACCACGTTGTTGTAAGAAGCCGCTGAAATGTCCTCCAGTCAAAGTGACGCGACCTTTTCCTTTACGCTCCTATTCAATCACCCAGCCTGTGATCAGCCCTAAACACAAGTGTAATACTATTCTTATAATGCATACCTTTCCAGCCTGATCCCTGGCCGCTTCGAACCATTTCCCATCGTCACTCGTCACATTCGCTGGTTCGCTCAAATCTTTCAATTTCACCGGCTGCTGTTGGTGTTTTCGCGTCGATTTCGGCGTCGAAGTTGATTTCGTGCTTGTCTGCTGCTTGCTCGTTGACGGTTGCGGGGAGCAAACAATCGGCTCATTTTTGTGTCTGGCTATTAGTGACGTCACTATATCATCGTCAAAGGCCACAGAGGCCCCGCCACTTTTTCGCTTTCTGGAGCGAGCTGATTTTGGTTTCTTCAAATCATTCGAAATGGCCGGTGATTTGACAGATTGCGTTTGATTGTCGGTTGTTGTGAGCAGAGGTGGTGACAGACTGTATTTCTTGTCCAACGCAATGCTCGACGGCCGGCTCAGACTTGGCATCGCGCCAGCATCACTGGCTGCTGATGTTTCAGATGCACGCACCGGTGTACGGGATGAGGATTTGCCTGCAATTGATTAGATCATGATTAAATAGTTAGTTGCAAACTTGGTGATCACCTTGTATCTGTCCTGGTTTCACACGTGGCCTTTCTCGATTAACGATAACGTCAAGATTCACCGAACTTGACCAAACGTTGGCTGTGTATCAACAGCCAATCGGCTGCTTGTCTAAATGAGGTCTGTCAGCAAAATCGAACAGACCATAAGATAGATTCGAGCTCAATCCGATACCAAGTTTTATCCTCAATACAGACGCATATAGTTGCAAAAGCAGCTGATTTTCTCGGTCTTGTTTTGATTGCGCTATGTTCGCGTGTGATTGGCAACAGAACCGACATCTGGATTCCTCTGCTTGTTTCATGCTAAACGCGAATCATTTGTTCAGGCCCAGTAATTTCAATCTGTGGATGAGAAATAAATAAATCGAAACGTTGACCAACACTGTGGGGGAAACCTATGTAAATTTGACGTTTTAAAATCCACCAAAATGTCAACCACACTAACGTCTGTTGGTGTCATTTTTCGTGCGTCCGCCTCCGGCCGACAGCCGTGCCCTTTTATTGGCCGCACTGCCAGCCAACGCGTGTTTCAGCTGCGCCCGTTGTCGTTTATGGTCGCTTCCAGCAACTTTGGGTGACACCATCGTCTTCTCATCTTTAATCACAACACCATCAGGTGAAGTCGATAATGGTTCACGTGGAGACACGGCACTGGTGGATGCCCGTGATGACAGGGTTGGTGAACGTTTCTCGGCTGCAAGAAATGATATGAGAGATTGAGAATAACAGCATTGTTCTAAAAAGATTAATGTGCTTGTTTTTGCATGGCGATCGGGAATTGGGGATACTTCGAGCTTCACTGAATTTATTCTGTATTCGGTCAACGGGAAAGGTGGCCCAAGCTTTTTCCGGTTAGTGCAAGCTTCCTAAATTCCAACAAACCCAAAATTCAACAATGTTCTGTGATCAAGACCGGGCCGATCATGAACTTTGATGCTGCAATCAGTCACAATAATAAAAATTATAGATAAAAGTACCCGACGCCGCGGTGCTGTGGTGAGTGGAGACCGTGAGTGCGCCCCGTGCCACGTCAGCGAACGCGCCTTGTGGTGGCCGTTGTCGGCACGGTTCGTTGGTTTCGAAGTTCTTCGTTAAATAATCCTTCAGCTCGGCCACCTGCGGGGTTAGTCAAATTTTTCAGACACAACATGCCCGTATCAAATATTATCATATCTGGTGTTCAAGTCGGATCTGACTTGCTCACGTGACTCTTTTGGAATTAAGACATTTTTAGATTCACACCATTTAATTTTCATTGACGCGACGGCCGTAAAAGTTGATAAATAACATCAGTGCCTCTCGAAATAAGCCCGACACAGAAAGTCACATGGTAACAAACGCAGATCCGATTCGAGATTGATGTCCATCCAAATACGTGAAAATCACAGCCCCCGCCACAACCTGTCTGGGCAAATTAGCCGGTCGCGGTGGCGAGTACGCCCTTCGTCGCGGTGTCGATGTCGTAGAGCTGGGTGTCCTACGCCGCGACGATAAGGGCATTGATCGGCGTCTTTTCGCTTTCTCAATGACGGCACGTGACCTGGCTGACGTCACAGACCTGCGCACCGCACCCGCTGACCGACTGCCACCCGACACCACAACTATTGACCGATGTTGTTGTTTGTTGTCCGTCGTTTCTGACGACAGTGGTGGCGTGTTCTGACTGTTTTTGGCCGTCAGCTGTTTTCTGCTCCTCCGCTCATTCGGTTGGCCACTGCCCGAGCCGGAATTGGTAGCTGTTGTCGATCGCCGGTTCTTTCCATCACTTCGTCGAGGCGTGCGCGTGCGACGTCGCTGTTGCTGCTGCGCTGAGCCTGACCAGGGAAGGAATGTTTTTTCAAGGATTATAGGTTCACTTCGCACATGTCTGAACTTTACATGCAAGCTGAATAAATTTGTTCACCTAATGATACCGATCCCGGTGTGGTTGTGGTCAATGAACCGGCATTGGAGGGACGACGTGGCACACGGTGCGCGGAGGATGGTTGGAAATAGGCCGTCAGGGAATCGACCAGACCTGAGCATGGCAAATGGGCACATTTAATGAACCAAGTAAAATCTAAGTTGTCAGAAATAAGCCCCCAATAATTGGCCCCTCTCTCCATAAAACCCCCTAAACAGACTTCATTAAAATAATAGAGCCCCCGCCCCCGAACTGCCGTATTCTATTTCTGATAGAGAGATTTCTACTCCACGGTACACAGAAAAAAATTCGCGCACCTTGCTTTTGTAACGTTTGGTCAGCCATTGTTTCCTCCGTGCCGTTTGCCAGTGAATTGGATGAGCTCGGCGTGTCAGCGATTTGCGACCCTTGGCTTTGAGGGCTGAAGCAACGCTCAATTTTATTATTAGTCACACGCATGTACTGGTGCTGCTCGTGCTTGCTGCACTGCTGCTGAAACGTAGGTGCGGTGCGAGGGAGGGGCTATTTTTTCATTAACCCGATTTTGGGGGCTGTATTACTCCGGGGGACTCAATTTTTTACTGACCTAAATCTGAAACTTTTATGCTCCCAGAAATGCTAATAAAATAAACCGCAACGGCCAGGAAATATTATTTAGAAAGCTATATTTTCGTAAGCTTTTGACGGAATTCAGAAAATATTTTGGCGAGACCGACTTTGGTTGAAGGCACGAGGTGGAAAAGTGCCTTTTACATTGTGAGTTCACTATGTGCACTGCTTGTAGTGGCTCTCTGCCCTCGCTATGCAGAGATGTGACGGAACTCTGTTTATGAGTTTGCACGCAGTGATGTTACAGGCCAGCAATAAGATCTGCTGGTGGGGCTTTTTGGGGGCAAATTTGCCAGAGGCGTTCGCACTGACGAGCCCTGGCGCCTCGGTCTGTCAGCGAAAGCAGGGCGAAACAAACCAACATTACTGCACTGCACTCAGTACATTTCGTTCCATGTTCACATGCTGTAGGGCTTTCCGGATCTGGCGTAAAGGTCTTCGCGTAAGCGAAGCGCGAGATAAGATTTGAATTTAAATCCGACATTATAAACACTGACTAAAACGTACATTTTGGACGGTGATCGAGCACTTGTTTTGGCGTCGCGGCTGCGTGTCTTCGCTGGGGAATCAACAGTCACACCGGTTGTACCACTCAACCCGTTGGAAAGCACATTAATAGAAGGCATTGATTTCAGTTTAGTTTTAGCATCATCACCATCAGAATCTATAAAATATTGTTAACACTGTTTCAGGCTTTCCAGCGCTGGTGGCAGAGTTACCGTACAGAGGTGGGAATCGGGCCGGGTTACCTCGGCCCGGCCCGGCCCGACAGTTCGGGCCGGGAAGTCAGGCCCGGCCCGGCCCGACTTGGAAAAAAGTCGGCCCGGCCCGGCCCGGCCCGATTTTTTCGGCCCGACTTTTTCTGATGATACCTATTTTGAAGCAATTTTTGGTGCAAAAATTACTGTTTTTTGGTTTAGAAATACCTGATAATCATGGAAGTCGGTACTAATTTGCGGAATCGCGAGAAATTTTGGCAAATTTAGCCTAAAAAATCACGATTTTTTATTGAAATTCGATGATGTCGGGCCTTTTCGGGCCGACCATCCCGGCCCGGCCCGACATTCCGAAAAGCCGAACGTTGGGCCGGGCCGGGCCCGATTCCCACCTCTGTTACCGTATTGTCGGAAATAGAACCCCCCATTCGGGCATACCGGCCCGAAGCTTCATTTTATTAAAAGGTAGGAATTTTTTGTCAAAAAAAACTAAAATTTCTGACGGATTCGGCAAGTAGGTGATGATCAGTATTCAGTATTGTCTATCTGACGACTTTTTCATGGAAAACAATGAATTTTCAACCAAAAATAGGTTAAAAATCGCATAAATTGTGACAAAAATTGGGTTAAAATTAAAACTGAGCCAAAAATTCGGGCCGGGCCAGGCGCGGGCCGCGGGCCTGAGATTTTGGGGGTTCGGGCAGGGCCGGGCCGGAGATTTAGGCGACCTCTGCTCTGGAATGAATGAACCCCACCCAAATGACCCCAGTGAAAAAATAGACCCCACAGGGTTCATTTCCGACAATAAGGTAGAAACAGAAAGGAAACAAGAAAGGGAGAAAATATTTTTTTCTTGGGAAAAAGATGACCATGAAAAAACATACCGTATTCCCTAAAATAGAGCCCCCCCAAAAATAGAGCCCCCCAAAAATACAGCCCCCCCCTAAATGGGGTTAGTGAAAAAATACAGCCCCCCCCTTGTATTTTAGGTTTTACGGTATGAAAAAAGGAAAAAATGGGGATTCAGCAAAAAGAAGAGTTGAGGAAAAAAGTGTGAAATGTGGAAAAAATGAATTTGAGGAAAAAATGAAAAGCACCAAATTTTGTAGAAAAACTGCATTTGATCACAAAGCTGCAGGCCTGATGCTGAAACGGGGCCGGACCAGCCTCAACCGATTTTTTTCTTCTAATTTTTTTCAACCCCATGCTTTCTCTTTATCTCTTTCATTGCAGCCTCTCAAATAAATTTTACCCCAACACAGTCTTGTTGGTTGGTTTTTGCCATCGTTTCGTCAAATATGCGGACTCATTGCTAAAAGTACTCATTTTCTAATTTCAACTTGTGGCCGAAATGTGCGCGATCAGAACACGACCACGATTAGGTCGATCGGATCTATTTTATATTGGCCTGCTGAGGTCGAAATCGAAGCCACTGAATCGGCTGAACCGGGAACAAAAATTATTTTGGAACAGTTGCATTTTTATTGAAAATCAGGGGAGCCTCGTACTCTGGCTATCAAACATAAAGGCAAACTACGCCAACACGAGCCCGATTTCGAAGGTGGTGTGAATTATAAACGAATATAAAGAGAAAATCATCATGCTCCACTTTGTATTCTTCAACGTGTAACATTTCCCAAATCAGCAGCCACGTGTGAATGTTTCACTATTCTGCCAGCTGCGAAATCGGGCTCGTGTTGGCGTAGTTTGCCTTTACATACTGAAAAATAGTCGTTTTATATGAAAACAAAGAAACATTTCTTGGTGCACTTGATGTCAGCCAGGTGACAGACGCGTCACACAGTGATCAAATCCACCAAGAAATGTTTCTTTGTTTTAACATGAAAACTATAATTTTTCCGAATGTTTCATGGACAGACTACCAGGTTCCCCTAATTTTCAATAAAAATGCAACAGGTTCCCCTGATTTTTAATAAAAATGCCACTGGTCCAGCTGTTCTAGCCGGTTGGACGGACCGTTTCAGTCGCTTCGATCTCGGCCGATTGTCATCTGATTAATTTAATATTGGCGGCATTCTGATCGCACGCACCAAAGCTACAAGTTAAACTCGTAAAAAGAGCACTTTTGGTAAGAATCCCTCTTGAAATGGAGCAACCGAGCCGGATATCGCATACTCTCAGAATTCGACCCTCCGCTATAAATTGTGACTGCATATAATCAATAACCACAAAAACAACATCCAAACAAGATGAATAGACGGTAAAATAGACGGAATTAATTTTTAAAAGTTTGCTTTCAGGAACAAACGCGAGTTTGTGCCGACTTACGCTCAACCTTTTAACAAGGCAACGACTGAGCGTTCAGCAGGAAATCCGATCGGCTCATACGCAAACAGCCACGAGCGAAATAATTCACACTGTGTCGTTTTCAGCACACTTTTTTCTTGTCACAGTGTCAGATGCGTTTGTTATAGTAGCATTATGGTAGCAAAATGGCGAGAGTCGTTTTATGATCATTGAGGATACGTATATGCAGTCCAATTTGATAGTAAAACAACAAGCATGAGATATGCTGTTTCCCGCTTTAAAGTTCCGCATTCTCGATTCTGTCACAGGTTTGATTTTGATTATGTGTTGTGTCTCTGTCACCAAAATGAACCGCAGCGTCTAAGATGCACTCGGACACAAGCTCCGACCCCGCCGTGCTGCACACGGCAAAAGGCGTTATATGTGAGCCGTGCACTAATCTGTTATTATAGCGGTGCATTCGCGTTGACACATGGATCCAAACAAGTTCGTTTGTGCGTTAGCAATTGTGTGGTGCGACAGCAGTTTCCAGAATGTGTATCCTATCATACCCGCGATTCACATTGGCCCATATCCTGCACACGCACAGCGCTTACAATCCAGTACCCACAATCATTGATGGGGTCAAAGTATTCAAATGTTCAATCTGCTTGTGCACAAAACAGAAAACTTGAAAACGGCTGTCCTTTCGTTGACCAATAGTCCAAGCACGAGCGTCACGCGAAACATTACGCATATGCAAACAGCACAGCACAAGCGTGGGACGCGACACACAAAGTGCAGTGCAACGCAACATCGCTCGCACGGCTCCTGGTGCAACTGAATTTCCAGCTCTCACACACATCATGTCGTGCAAAAATGGCGCTCAGTTGTTTCCTGTGCTCAAATCAGCGATGCTGAAAGATAATGCCCTTTCTGGTGAGTTCATGCTTTGCTCGATTTTTTTCATCAAATCCCAAGCTTCGATCATCCAGGAAAAACAGCATTCATCACTGGTGGAGGCACCGGACTGGGCAAAGCAATGGCTGAACTGTTTTCATCTTTGGGCGCCAATGTCGCGATTGCAAGCCGTCGAATTGACCTTTTACGACAGGTTGCCGGCGAAATATCGCAAAAAACGGGGAACCAAGTTGGTCTCACTTACAGCTCAGGTCAAATTTTCATAATTCGAATTCGGCCAGCTCATCCCTGAACTGACATGTAGAAACCGAAATGCAAAGAACCATTATTTTGCCATCAATTTTTGCAGGTGATTCCAATTGAGTTGAATGTCAAGGACCCGGATCAAGTGCGCAGCGCCGTTGACGTGTGTGAAGCCAAGTTTGGCGTGCCAACTGTCGTCGTAAACAACGCTGCTGGCAACTTCATTCAGGTGTCTGCTTCATAATTTGTGTATTTGTCTATTTCTCATACTATTATACAATCAAGATCCAAACATAGGCGACGGAACGCCTGTCACCGAATGCATTCCAAACAATCGTCAATATCGTGCTGAATGGAACGTTCTATGTCACACTGGAAATCGCCCAGCGTCTAATCAAACAACAAAAAGGTGTCGTAGGTGCTTGGTTTTGCAATACCAGTTTTTCGATGACTGATGCTTCACACGAAACGTCCTCCGCTCCAGGTGCTACATTCCTCGCGATCACCACTCCGTACGCGCGTACCGGATCACCGTTTGTGGTGCCAAGTGCATGCGCGAAATCTGGTGTCGAAGTCATGTACAAGTACGCTTGGCTGCCCTTTATTTGCTTATTCTGTTTTCTGAACTTTTATCTCAATGTCAAGTCAGGATGTCACCTTTTTCCGTCAGGTCTCTTGCCGCTGAATGGGGCAAATATGGCATGCGCTTCAACTGCATTGCGCCAGGTCCGATATACACTGAGGTCTGTTGTGTTCATTACAGTTTTTCTGATGTTTCGTTGCCTTCAACGGACTCATACCAGCTTTATTCAGGGTGCGTTTGATCGTTTGAATCTGACGGGTGAATCTGGTATCGAGCAAGCCAAACAGAAAATCCCAGCCGGTCGCTTGGGCGAGAAACAGGAATTGGCAAATTTGGCGGCGTATTTGTGCAGTGACTACAGCAGCTGGATGAATGGATCGGTTTGTATGGGTCACGGTTGTTTCGCTGTTATCTACACCACACCACCGGCCAAATTGGTTTGTATCGATCTGATCGGGACCAGTTTTCATAATGTTGATCATGTAACTTTTTGCACGATATGCTGAGCTTTACAAACAATCGACAGCGTAACAGCTGATAAACAATTTTCACGCTGGTCGATGTAAGCGTGATCGCCATCAGGGAACCTTGAAACATCGTTCCCGCCAAATGGCACGCGACGAACCACCAAGTTTGCTACCGATTCTAATGTTTCAGATAATCGATTTCGACGGCGGCGAGACGCGATTGAACTCAGGTGAATTCTCCGGTCTGCATCAGGTGACCAGCGAGCAATGGGGCATGTTGGAAGAGATGATTCGTGGCAAGACGGGAAAGACAAAGTCAAAAATGTGAATTACCTGATTAAATTAAAATTTGTATTCACCCTGTCGAAAATGTTTGATCGATGTCGGCCAACATTAACGGATTTCCCAATATCACACAATCATTCCGGTGCTATATTTTTCGGTCAATTGTCGCGGGTGATTTGTTAGGGTATTGGAGTATGTGTTATTATTTATTTTTGTCCCAGGTTTGTCTAGAATGTCGTGTTTGGTTGAAACACACTTGATATAAAGATTTTTACAAGTTGCTGTTCGGAACCAGAAGCATGATTAAATAAAACAGGTCGATTCAAATAACTGATTGTTTCATATTGTGCAGGGCAAACCCTCAAGTATCCGAGATGAATAATGAATGAGATCCCACTGTAAGACAAAAATTGCATTTGAAAATCACTCAGAGCTGTCGACCAAAAGGCTTTGAGTGTAACATAATTATTGCACATGACAGGTCACAAATAAATACATCAAGTAAACGGGCAAATAGTACATCAACATGCAAATGTCTCAATCAATCATGAATGCACGACGGACGCCTTCCTTTCAAACAGGAGCATCAACATCTGAGTCGATTGTCATTTCGGATTTGTCTGAATCCACGATTTGCGACTGCGAGCAGGGTGCTCGCTATGCCACCACTGGCCGGCTCGGGGAACACGGCTTGGTCGATCACGCGCAGCCCGGCCACACCGCGCACTCTGCAAGCGTAAATAGGCATGATAACAGCAAACGATAAGTTCTATGTCGGACGTGGTGGACCTCTTATATACAATATAAGAGACAAAAAACAATCACTCAAATCAGCTGGAGTCATTATATTCACTAAGGTCGGTTGGCCCTTTGCAACCATCAGGGACTAACCATATAATTTTTCATTCTCAACCATGCTGTTCAATCAGAGGTGCAAACACCCGTCGGTTTACCCTCACCCAAAGCAAAACCGGTTGAGCCATGACTGGGTCTGATCGAGTTTCACCAGTATACCTACCCACCCAATATACTGACCTCAAATGGTCATCGACCACACTTCCCAGTGGTGCCGTGGACGCGAGTTGTCCCCCACTGGTGGCCAATTGATTCAAATAACACGTCCAGTATTTGTCAGTGATGGGCAACAGCGGCTCTGCGCAATCGTCGAATTCCGGGTACACAACTTCGGCCTCCATCGCGGCGAAATACTCGGTCGCCATCAGACGTTCGACCTGACGGATGCCTGAAATGGGAGGTCATTATCGACTGGCAACAATTTTTGAAGGTATGTATTTGGTTTATCACGAATATATATCTGTGATCAGAAATTATCTGACCCCACCTTACAATAGACTATCAACTGATTGCTTAAAGTGAATGGGTCGTATTCCGAAACTGGTGCACAGCTGTGAATGATTTCGAGAACAGACCTGATATAGATTGCTGCTGCAGAAATTAGACCCATTTGGTGACTAAGAGCAAGGTGATAGTCACCCTTTCACTAAAATGCCCGTCAATGTACGATTTGCCCGGGTTTTTGATGTTTCACGTACCATTCATTAGCGAGTCGATGTCCCGCTGATCAGCCAAGTAGCTCGGATTCATACGAGGCACGAAAGAGTCATCGTGTCTGCGCCACAACCACATTGTGCCTTGCGAGAATGGACGCAACAGAGTCAAAGTGATCACGAAGCCGCCGCCTGATGTCAGACCGAATCCGGACGGGTCGATTTTGTCAACCACCTGCGTTTGCATAATGACACAGGTTGACATCAAATGCGGGGATCGGATCGGATATGGATTGGTCACGTGACTTTATAGAATTGACGACATTTCCCGTTGTGCTATGGGTTCTCATTATGACCAGCGTAAAACTCTTTCTTCTTCGTTTCGTTGCACATAATGGTAATCTCGGAAATCCCCGCATACAGGAAAGTTGCTCAACCAAGACTGATCAGATGCGGTCCACTCCAATGATGAGGTTTCTCACCGACAAGTTGTTTGAAGTGAGAAAAACTATTCACGCACGTCATCACGATATCCATTTTCATCCATGAAATCCATTTTGTTCAATAGGCCAACGGGTCGCAGTTCCATGAGCAGGTCGGGTGTGCGCACAAAGCCACTGCGCACCAGTGCACAGCCGACAACGCTCGAATTTGCGAGAATACCTGTGCGATACCAGTGCGTAATGTAACAATACACGTTCCCTCCTCTTTATCGGGATTGATCGGGAATTCAGTTGTTTTTGGCCAGCCCTTAGTGAACGACAGTTTTGTCCTCAATCTTCCCTTAACCTCTAAATATACACGATGCGATGACGAATATTCGGCCCCAACCGGCCCCCCCCGGGAACCCCCGACCACCAAACAATGTTCCAGAACGAACCTCGACCTCCGAACCGGTCAGGCGCTCTATCCAACTGAGCTACAGGAACGAGCTCAGTGGCCGCACTAACCACTTCATGAACCGACGAACGCAGTTCACCAGCGCACACACAATTCTCTCCTCGTATAGGACAGGACATACGACAACAGTAAATATCTCGGGCTCTAATACGCTTGTATATTCGCCAGACCACATATCAACAGTTTCTGTGTACGAACACACACAATTCTCATAATAAATCATCGCTATCACAATAACCTTTGCCACTTTCCAAGAACGCCATGAACTCATTCGGGTCGTCCAGCTTTTGTCGAATTCCGGCAATGAATCTGGGATGCACTTTGACGTACACCGGCACACTGACTCGGTCGTTTAAATGCGCGCCAACGGGTAAATCCAACAACACGGGGATCTGTGGAAATTGGACGAAGATTTTTAAACATTTTTTCATTGACTGGTTGGTATAAAGCTTGGTGATAAAGGCAGTCTACGGGAGGTTGTCACTCAGCCCCCGAATACCGTAACCCACCGCGAGCGAGATCGTTGCGAGACCCATGCTGATCGCTGCTTATCGACACGTGTATTAGCGGCAGCAAGCTGGAAATTGTCATCGTGCGCGTCGATCACCAAAACTTGGAATTGTTGGTTGGTGTTGGCGCTAACACGCAAAACATAGATAAAAAACAAAATGGTCTCGACACGATCCCAGATCAAAATCACGGGGGTCACGTATGGGGCATGACAACCTCCCGTAGACCGCCTTTATCAAGTCAATTGATGACGACTGACGTCGGGTTCGAGCAAATGTTCCAAGGCGGCTAAATTTTTCCAAAACTTTTCATTAAAAAATGTCGATCTCACATTCTGTGATCTGAGCATGTCCTTCGGTCCGATACCGGATTGGAGCAGAATCTGCGCGCTGCCAATCGCTCCGGCCGAAAGGATCACATCGCGCAGACAATTGACGTGGTAGGTGGCGTTGTTGAGCGTATCTCTATGGAGTGGACAAGAAATTATTTTTTCTCGCAGTTTGGTTTTCATTCATTATGCGTGGACAGGCAGTGTCAGTCAACTTGTGGTGAAAACAATCTACACTGTCCAGGTGCAGCAGAGTTTATACCATGCACGGTGGTAATAACAGACGGTCAAGTGACAAGATTGTGCAGGTGCTTCATTGCAAAGCCGTTCTGGATGGACTTGAGATGGTGAGCCAGTGATTCTGGTCACCTATGGAAAATTCAAAAAATATCAGTTGCGCACCTGAACGTGAGTCCGACAACCCTGCGTCCATCTGGTGTGTACAGCAAACCATCGACTTCAGCGTTCGACACAATAATCAGATTGTCACCGGCGTTGGTCAGAAATTGTGCTGCCGGGTTCAGCTTCATGCCGTTGTGGATCATCGCTGGAAAGCAGGATTGGATAACAAAATTAATTCGGATTGCTGCACTGCAATCTATTCTGATCATAAGTTTAGCCTCGTCATTTCAGTTCCTGATAAAATTGCAAAGTGTGCACTTCGATGGTCAATACAGGGCGGATACACGTATAGTATTAGGTCATAGAAACTGGCACCAACTTCTTGGCAGAAAGAATCCGCCATTATAGAACATGTTCTGTTCTTCGCTGTCAACAGCACTTGCATTCAACATCTTGCCCGATTTCAGCCAGGCCGCTTTCAGTGGATCCATCAGGTCATCCCCCGCTCGCAGACTGCGAATACGACGCAAGATCGCTTCTTCGGGCATGTTCTGTAAATATAGACAGGTGCCGTCGCTGCTTGGGTCTCATTGCAATCTGGTGCACTCACACTGATGACGACCTGGTGCACTGTCCGTCTGTGAAATGAAAACACGACCAAACGGGCAAGACTCACTGTTGCTAGATCGGTGTAGATGTGGAATACTATATTAGTATTACGACTAGCTACAAGCGATGTCAGTGCATGGAGTACATAGTGTGAAACATCAACAATCAAACTTGTCGCCAGCCACACTGTTTCATTAATGTTTTGTGTTTGTACAAGCGGCGTACTGTTATTCAGGCTGTTATTGACGTTTTGATGGCTATCCATCCCTTGCCCATTTCCGCTGACGATGCCCGGGTGAATGAAAACAAGTCGATGCGGGAAACGGAAACATCTGACCATCTATCTCGCTCCGCGTTTGTAAAGAATTTGTTCTCATAAAAAATATCAAACTCTACCGCTATCAGTGCATCTCACCTTCAAGAATTGTTCCCGTTCGTGTGTGTGATCAGGCTCTGCATCATTCAAATTGGTCGCGGTCACATTATTGTTCTCTTCATCCCCAATTTCATGACCAGATTCCAATCGAAAAATGAACGGTTTCATTTCGACGTATCCCCAACCGTTCAAGTCGTACAGAAATGACCAGCGATGGAAATCGGCCAGGTTTGGTGGCGCGTAGATTCCGTTGTCGACCACGCTGTTGCCTCCCAGGGTCTTGCCCACAGCCAAACGCACTTTCTGTTGGTGTTATTATTATATGTCTGCTGCCTTCTTTAGGGATCGTGACTGCGGCCATATGCCATCACTAAACAATATTCATTATGCTGAATTACTGGGGTTTTCACCAAAAAGTCATATGAGGCAATTCATCGGATCGTGAGAGACACCACGTCAATTTCGCTTTTGCAGAACTTGGTCTGGGTCACGGGACTTTTTTGTAGTTGGCATATTTAGAGACTTGATGATTATACTGGCCTATACATAGGTTGACACTGGTTGGAAGCATCAATATACCAAGTCCCGTTACTGGCAAGTCGAATCTGATCCGGTCGTCGAGTTTGCAACCGGTGCTGATGCTGTATGATTGGTACAACGGTACATGACAAATCCGCCACGCCAACCCCTTATCGTACCTGATCCTTCATGGCGCGTGCGGCGCGTTTCTGCGGCGTCGAATAGAAACCCCATTCGGTCTTGTCTCGATCGTGAATGTTGGCGAACGGAATTGCCGAATCGAATGTGGGCACACTGCCGGCCTCCAACAGCAGCACACGCATGCACTTGTAGCGAGCCAGCTGGGCCGCCAGGAAACTGCCCGCGTAGCCGCTACCCACTGCAATGGTTCATTTGGTTTGCTTATTCACAAAAAATTGTCGCAGTGAGTTGACATACGTATTGTCAACGGTTTGCTACACTTGTTTGTAATAATCATCAAAAAAGGTTTGACGCTTGTACTTTGTAACACTTCGTGTCGCTTTTTTCTCGCCATCTTCATGGACAGGCGGTGCACCAGGTGATCGTCAGCTCACCACATGGGCAAATGTGCGCGAAAACACAGGAAACTGGTTTCATGTCGCCGTAAAACATCACAGGTTCTGTTAACGCACAAAACGCAGTGCACTGATGACAATGGTAGAGATAACGCCTGACAGGATGCTTCGGCCAAGCTGTACCTGGACAAGATCGGCGCGCACCTAATGTCACTGAACCGTATCCTGTTCCCAACTAACCGACAATGAAATCGAACGGCTTTTGCAAGTCCTGAAACACGGCGCTGTCGACGCCTCGATGCACATTCGGAAAATTGTTGGGATAATCGGCGTAGCGACGGCTAAACATGGTTGCCAACGTGAGTAACGTTGGAATAGTCATGTTTAGGATTGATCACAAAAACGAGGTCTTGGATAATAATCTGAAAACACCGAAATTACCCGCACTGATTTACGCATAAAATGGCCTGCCCTCTTCACAGTGAGCTGATATGGGCCAAGCACGTTAATCGCTATGACGAATATTTCATTCACAGCGTGTAGTGAGCCTATAATACTAGGTTGAACGTCCAGTATAGTTGGAACAAAAAAACATTCAAAGCTTTTCTCTATAAATGGGTTTCACTATTAAGAGGGTAGGGGCACTATAAATAAGGGTGAACAAGGGGCGGTGGTGACAAAAACCAACGAGGCTGCAAGTTTCTTGAAATACGAAAAAATCTCAAAACAGCAACAACCATTGTTTTTCTCAGAATGACGTAAAAATGGGATTTTTCGAAGTATTTTGGGATGTAATCACTGAGAAATGAAGATATCATCGCCGATACGCCCACTGGTTACATGCGTGCATGATATCAATAACAATGGAGGTATCTGGGTCACAAAGGTGATTACTTTTTGACATCTGCAAGACACTGCAGGTTATTTTTGAATCATATCAAAACAAAACAACACAAAGTCTTTGATGTTTTTATTTTTGATTTGTTTTGTGCGTCGTGTGACAAATGCTCACTCCGCTAACTCACAAAGAAAAATACGTGATTTAACTGACTGCCAGATTCTTGGTTGATTGTCGCATGCGCAACGTTTTGATGTGTATTTATCGTCCTCTTGGCCGCATTTCAATACTCATGCCGGCTTTGCACATGTCACATTATCAAGTGCATGCCTCATGGAAAACAGACGTGCGCAGTCATCTGATGACGTTTTACCGATTTGTGCATTCGAATTTAGATTGCGCTTTTCTTTATCACCTTATCCTCCTCAATCTGTTTATCCCCAGGGTTTTTCTAATGCCAGACTCGCTGGTTTTACATAGCTTCAGTTGGTTTGCATCGGTCGTTTCACTGGTCCGTTGCGTGTGGGTGTGTGGATCAGGAGCATTCATTCAGAATCGATATTGATCTGTACGTAGCAGATCGCTAGAAATTGCGCGCAAAAGAAACGTCATGATTTTCTTCAAAAAAAGCCCGGCCCAAACTAAAAACAGCGAACTGTCAAATAACCGGGGTGGGGACCCACGCTGTCCTGGCCTGATGTAACGCCTTTCTGTGCTTGAGCGACCGCAGGTTGCTGTTTCAAATAGCGTATTTTCCATCTGTAAAAGCACCAACACACGTACATACATAGCAGATGCTGTAGGACACACATAGTCAAACCCAAACGAGATAACCGCCCCGGAAAAACACAGAACACAAGGTCTCCCACCAGGACTACCCAGTCAGTCCTATCACACCTCAGTCAGTGGTTAGTCAGTTGTGCAACTTTTACTGCCAGCCACATTATATCGAACGCCACAAATATTGTCACTGCTACTGCATTTGAGCGTATGATTTCTCTCAGCTGCCGTGTGCCTAATTTCCTGTTCCTCACAACGTCTGTGGATAACCAGGTCAGTGCGCAATTACAATTCTCCTCCGCAAATATAAATTGATTGATTTGAATTTATTGATCGATCGTGAAACTGCATTTTGATTTAAGTAGCGAACCAAATGCGAACACTTTTAGGGTGTGCCGCAAGCATATTTGTTTGTGAGAACAGGAGACATGTGCAGTGAACAAAAATTCTTGTCTGCCGCCATCAAAAATGTACAGCTCAAGGCCACAGCGAAATCTAGACGTCAAGCAGTGATGTGAATTGTTTACGTCACATGCTGGCTCAGGAATTAGAATTGAGGATGCTATATTGAAATAAACGCGCTTTATCAATAAATATCAAGTCAATTTGCACCTGGTCTAGTGCATTCGCACTGACGATGTCCTAGTGCACCATTCGTGAGTGAAAACACGCGTGAAAAGGGCCAAAACCCACTGCATGCTGTTTTGCACCATTATTGCAGCCTCAACACAATGCGATTCGTATCCACGCGAGGTCGATCTAAGTCGGTCGATTTCGAGAGCGCGTTGCTGGCAGGGTACGCGTCCGATGGTGGAATGTACATGCCACAAAGTTGGCCCGATCTACCATGGACACAGTGGCGACACTGCACCTACCCGCAGATTGTGCAGAAAGTGTGCGAGTGCTTTATGGATGATAAATTGCCGTTGAATGGTATGCGAACATATGATAATATAGTCTGCCCTCTTTATAGTGGCATGATCGGGATCCGCTGTTCTAGTCACCATAAAAAATATTCATCATTCACCATAGAAGGGCCACTATAAAGAGTGTATCACTCGAGCTTTTCGAACACGCAACAAGTTTTTTTAATTTAGTTATATTTCACAAACGTGAACCGCATTTTTAGCCTGCATATCACCAGTCCCTTCTCCCACGTTGTTTTCATTCGCATATTCATAGTCACGGTATATGTTATGGTATATGTTCACTTGTGACTTACTGGTGTAGTGGGTGTTTGCACAGATGACTAAACAAAGCAACAGAAATACGTACATTATCCAAAACCAATGAAAAAACAGACCAGCCCTGTGAAGACGTTATGGAGCGCTTATCAAGTCCCACACACACACACACACACTTGCTGCACTTCCTTCCACCTGTGTTCAATTGACAAGCCAGTTCAGAAGTTTGAGAAATATTGCACACATGTGCACATACATAGCGTGGTTCATTTCAGACCCAGGTTTGTGGTGGACGTGTGAGCATGTATTCATGATCAAGAAATGACTCAACAAGCACCCTATTCACAAAGCTATTGTAGCTAAAACTTATACGGACGGACATCATTTCAGTCAAACCAAACCAGTATGCATGACATGCCGATACTCAAGCTGATCATACGATTGAATAGTGGAATTTCGAGCTGAGAATGGCCCAGCACAACACACACACATCAGCAGGCACCAACGACACACTCTATCTTTGTTGTTGTGGCATGATCGGGACCCAGCACTTTCGCTCACCAGTGGTAGAGAAAGCAGGGTTGGGCAAAAAAAATTTTTTCCAACCCTGAGAGAAAGTATGAAGCAATTTGACACCAAACTGCCGGTGTGGTGATTTGAAACTGTTTGAGGTCACAAACGAGCGAAGACAGTAACTAGACTGGCTGATGTTTCAGATCTGTGTGCTCGTGTGTATGCGCCATCTAACTGGACGCACGCGGACATTGCGCCCCTACATGCGTTAACCGAGGACGTGCATGTGTTGGAGTTGTACCACGGAGTAACATGGGCCTTCAAGGATTATTCGTTGATGATGGTTGGACAATTGTTGCAACATTACCTGCAACAACGACAACAACATCAGACTGTCATTGTGGGTAAGTTGGGGAAAGGAGTACCTTTTCCTTGATCGGCGATATCAAACTTGGTAATCGGATAATCTGCCAGAATATTTCGAAATTGACTAATGCTGCCAATTTCAACCAGAGTAAAAGCTAACAGGTATAACATTCAATTTGCATGGCATTCACATTTTGCATGCTAACAGGTAAACGTCGAATTATTTCCTTGATCAAGTAGGTCACGCAATCAGCAAGTCAAATCAAATAAGTCAAATCTGACATATCCAAATTAACGCCCATGGTACTCTGGCCGCTTTTGCAGCAACATCCGGCGACACGGGCAGTTCAGCGATGGAAGCAATTCGAGACCAACCTAATCTTGACATAATCGTTCTGTTACCGGACAAACGTTGCTCTCGCATACAACGACTACAGATGGTGACTGTGGATGCACACAATGTGCACTGCATGGCTGGTGGGTGCGAATGGGCATGATAACAAGTTGACACATACCTAGTTGGCGCAATGGGCACAACAACAAGTTGGTTCAATGGACATTATCACAACGTTGACACAGTGAGCATGATACATAACTAGACGTTGATAGGTGAAATGCGTGGCAGGATTGGGTGGAGGCAAATAGGTTGCATAAGATAATAAGGCTGGCTGATATCCGTTGTACTTGAATCCAGCATATACAGTATAAACATACCATAGCAAAAGGAAAATGCTCAAAATACAGTCTGTCTTTCTTCGGGATCGGAATTCAAAATGTTCTGTCACTATGATCAATACACTCTTTATTAAAGTAGTACGTGCTTATGTACTTTGTGTGAATTTTGCAGCCGACGGTAATTCCGACGAACTCGATGACGCGTTACGCCCGATCTTCAGTGACACGCGTTTCTGCGCGGAGCACAATGTTGGTTGTGTCAACTCAATCAACTGCGCACGCGTGTTGCTGCAAATGGCACATTGGCTGTACGCGTACCTGCAATTGGCGGGCGATGACTGTCGCAAGCCGATCACGTTTGTTGTGCCAACTGGTGCAGCTGGCAATGTTACTGGTTGGTATTGTACAGTCCACTCTCTTTATAGTGGCATCATCAGCAGTAGGAATATTTGGTTGCACTGTATTATGTGAACAATAGCGGCGAATTGTGCATCAAACAGTCGTTCTGTTGAGAGGGTTGTGGTGGTGGGTTGAAGCAGACATACTGGGAGGGAAGATGCAGAATCGACACCTGATTCATGGACCAACCAGAGCAGGGGTCACGACGTGTGCCTGTCCCAGTTTTTTGACCACCATGACTATCACCTTAAATCGATTTGTATTGTGACCTGTTGATCGGATCGATCTGTCTTGGACACTGACTTTTGTACTTTTCGTGACTCTCACTTCGATAACCTTAGCTCCTGGATGGTTGAAATCGGAACAACAGTATAAAGCACGAAGTACTTGTAGGTATCGCAGATGAAAAAGGAGTAGATTCGAGATCTCGATAACAAAGTTTCACATCCACACAATCACACAAACCCCCAAATACAGCCGGCATCATGCTGTCCCTGATCTACAACGTGCCTCTTCGCATTGTGTTATGCACCGGACCCAACGACATAATGCACCAGCTGGTACAAAACGGCACAATGAACACTCGAGAAGCGGAAATGTCACTCGCACCCGCTATTGATATCCAGGTACATATATTGCAAATGCACAAAAATCCCCTTCACGTTAAAAGTTTGGTGCTTCACGAGCGTGTGTTCTGGAATTCCGAGCCCCGACGATGACCTTGCATCGGTCGTCTGTGAAAACAGAGCGAAACTGGCAAGCAAATGGCACATTACCGCACAGCTGACATTGCAGGTACCGTACAACGTGGAGCGCATTCTCTGGCTGTTGTCCGGTCAAAACTCTGAGTTGATTGATTCCATGATGTCGAAATTTTACGACACTGGAAAGTTGAGCCTCGATGCTGAACTGCACAAAAAGGTTGGTACAATGCATTTATGGCCAACCCAAAAGTTGGGGTTGAGGCGTTTCTTCAAAGACTTCGCTGTTGTGTGGCAAAACGATGTCTTCTGAAGAGAGTCATGACATGACTGTGGCCAGCCGTCTGATGCGTTCGGACTGACGATGTCCAGGTGCACCACACGTCTGAACAAAACAATTACACAGTTATAGCTGCGCTCCAGTGTTGTTGACAGCGTGTCGGTGAGCAATGACCAGATGCTATGTGCGATGAGGCGATGTTTCAAGGACTACACATATCATGTGTGTCCGCACACCGCGACTGCGATGCATTATGCGTTTGAAAATAAGGACGTTAGGTGAGTTTCGTGAAAACCGATCCCTTTGTAGTTCGAAGGTGCTGACTATTTTTGGCCTTGAAGTGCCGCCATACTCTTGTGGTCGGCAATAGTTACGTTTCGCAGCAGGCACTTTCACCAGTTTGTTCGCAAAAGGCACAGCTCACGTATATTGATCTTTTTGTTGGCTTTGGTGCACTTTAGTACTAACGCTACTAATGTGTCACGAAAGACAAACAGTGAAGCCAGAACAATTACTGCGAGCGTGTGGTTGCAAACAATAATGGAATGAAAACCAAGACAATTTGACCAGGGGCGTCGTGATACATGTAGGTCTCAATTGAGGGGCTATGCCTGGGCGAAAAGTCATTTTTATGCAGTGCTTGCTCAAAAGTCGGCAGTACAGCAGAAGCACACTTTTTTTGCATCCGCGGAACCACAAGCACCCTATGAAACAGACTTGGGACTTTTCGAAAGGGTGATGCCCCCCTTGAAAGAACACAAAAGGTCACTTGCGGTGACCAATACAAACTCCGATCACCGAGCTTGACACAAGTCTTTCTATTTGTGTAGACCTATTATCTGTGTATCAACGGCATCGCCACAAAAGTTCTGTGACGTGTACAACGAACAACTCGCTGATATGCCAGCACCCGACGTGCATAAAAGGCAATTGGACATTTTGATGAAGAAATATGTGAAAGAACCAATTGAATTGAAAAGGGATGATATGCAGAATTGGACCCACGTTGTGCGACAGAAAGTCAGGCAGATTAGCGAACGCGTGAAATAGATCGATGATTATGTATGACATTCACCATGGCAGGCTATCATATTCGGTGATCGGATCTGTTTTGGTTATGTGGCATCCTTGAATCAAGGAAATTCACTGATGCATCTACTGTATACGTGATTTCGGCCAAAGTTGTTGGCTGCCGGTACGATCACCTAGTTTAATACAGACTTATGTTTCACAATCACATTAAGGGTGATATTTTCGAAACGGTGTAAAGGTCAGTTGGGTGTAAAGGTCGGTGGAAAGCTCGGTCGACAGCTCAGTGTAATAGACCTCGGTGTAAACTTGAAACATTCCACGTTAATAACAGGCAATGTTTCACGTTTTCACCGAGCTACGCCGACCGAGCTTTCGACCGAACTTTACACCGACCGTTACGCCCAACTGACCTTTACACCGTTTCGAAAATTCCACCCTAACTTCTCTTACTGACACGCTATCGAATAAAACTTTTTTTATTGATCTGATAGCATTTGGGATTATTTTTAAGATATCAAGCATCAATAATCAATTAGTGAATTGTTCGCAAACAAATAAGGTTCCGGGGCTATCGGCACAAATCTAGAATTTCCAAAATTGGCAATCAGTCGTTGATATAGCTACGTAGTAACTGTAGCCATCAAACGGCATAAGTTAATGAAATCGATAAAAAAGTGAATAAATTGTCATTGAAGCACGACAAACCAGTGACACAATTGTTGTGAAAATCATGAGGGCATACTTAATAGGCACAAAGGGTGTTATATTTTGAAGAGTAAAAAATGGAGTTTTGCATAAAATGCACAACCACTAAGACAACATCTGGTAAAAAAACATTAAAAATCCAATCAAACAGATACATTAGAAATATGGCTTCACATGTTCGAGTATGAATGAACTGGTATCTTGGTTTCGAAACATTGACTAAAACAAAATATTGAGACTAGCTCACACTCAGGAACAGTGTGTTTCTTGGTTCGGCGAGGCGGTTAGTGAACCCACCTACCCATTTTTTACGGAAAGGCGGTTAGTGTACCTCCCTGGTGGGGGAAGACCCAATTTCAGGAAGAAGTCACTTTTTTAGGTAGAAATATTGACCCATTATTGCCCCTTTTCGGAAAAAATTCTCTTCAAAAAGAGTATTTTGGCTACTTTTGACCACACTGACCTGGCCTAAAAATGCCCAGTTAGGCCTAAAAATGAATACCTTATTCAAAAATTGGGGGAATTGTTTGAGAGGCGGTTAGTGTACCGGTGTACCTCCCGCCCCCAGAAACTAGAGGAATGCCCACCGCAGAATCGCCCAAATTCTCGAAAGCGCAACCGCCACCGGGGGTGGTTGCGCCCCCAAACACGATGATGACAACTTCCAGCTGGCTGACCTAAATTCGTTGCGTGCTGGCGCGAACAGCAGCGTCTTTTAACGCACGCATGTTTTGGGTGGGAAAAATGGAATTTACGCACCGAGGCGGAGAGCGTAAGATATATCAAATACACTGTTGCGCAACTGCCTGGGTGACGGTGACGCTTTCGAGAATTTGGACCAGTATGTAGAGCATCCAAATTCCATTGTTCAGGCCTAAGTATATTTCGTTCTCTGAGAGAACCGAGAACAAATTCTCACACTCTGATTGGCTTTTGCGCGTCCAGCAGCCAATCAGCGCACTGGAATTTGTCCTCTGTTCCCTCAGAGAACGTAGTATAGTTAGGGCCACGCACAACATACAGAACACCGAAATTCGAATTGCATGAAAGTCAAGAACGAAATACAACTTGTGCAAATCATTTGCAATATTTTTGACAGAAATTCAAACGAGACAACGAAACAACAGTGCAAAATCAAAAGCAACACAGTATTATCGAAATTGAGCTCAGCACAATAAATTGTATCACATCAACGCACACTAAATCAACAAATAAAACAGGCAGCAATCAGGCCGCCAAAATAGCAGAACTGGTGGGGGTGGTGTGAGGACGATCGGAGTGTTGGTCACCCGGCCATTATTATTGCTGAATATTTCGAGATCAGCATTCTGAAAGAATTTTCGCCATGATAAAAGTTGTTTTGTAAGTGACTCTTACGATGGTCGAAATCAAAAACTCAAGAAGAATCTCGAAATATCCTCAACTCAAAACAGCCAGATGACCAAATAAAGACAATTGCTATTCAATTACCCGATCTACACGGTGCTGCCATAATCTCTCGGCGCGAGCGGTGTTGACCCTGAGTTTTCAAGCGAGGACGGACTAGACTTCAGTTCGGTACCAGAACCAGCCAGCGGTGATCGTTCATGTGGCGAAGAGGATGAACCATTACCTCCACTTTCACTACCAGCCATCGGCGAGGGAATGGGCGTATTCGCTGTGTTTTGGTAGGATTCAGTAGCTCCAGGTGGTGGGGGCATGGCAATTACGGCCGGTCGCTCCGGGCTACTGTCCCTGCCGGTCGCACCAGCTGTGGGTTGCTCGGTGACAACAACCCGTACTTGTTCACCGTCAGCACCTGCCCCGTCACCGTTATCCGGCCAGATGAAATCGTCCTGAAACTCGGACGGCGTGACCACATTTGCGAAATGAAATCCGCAAAACAGTGAAAATTGCTGAACCGGCATTTTTGCGCCCAAACTGACGTTTCATTTCATTCGTCTTTTTTCACATTTTTCTCGTTAGAGCTGCCTGTTTTTAATAGTTACTTCTGACTTCCCACCAGGTTTTTAATTTCGGACTTTGTTCGAAATAACATCAACCACCAAAAACCGAATTGTCTTTCTGTACAATCACAGCTGTGACTTACGAGCTTCATACGCAAATAAAACCAACCGGTTCCCAATGTTGTGGCTCTTTCGGCGCGCACTTGCCACAACAACAGTTGCAACAACAACAACAGCAACAGCAAAAGTAACATCCGGTCAACAAACAACATGTCAGGAAGATGCACTGCAACAGGATAGGTTTTTTAACGAATAAAACTGAACACAACAGCGCTGGTTTTACCGCAAAAGTTCTCCAAGAATTTATCCAATCAATAATACTGAAGCTCTCAACATCACCTTGAACCACGGATTTTTCAACATCAAATACGGGGCAATATTGTCTTCGCCGAGCGTTTCCATCATTTTGATGCCCATCGGGCCGTAACTGTCGTAGATTTGACGTTTCATCGGATTCGATAGGATCATATTCGCTTTGTTGATCTCGACAAACTAAAAACTGCGCCATGTCCTTCAAGCTTCAGGTGTAAAAAACGAGAAATTTCACAACAAGATTTATAACAAGTTTCAGACACCAACTTTATCTGCAGCTTCCTGATTATCAGGATTTTTGTCCGGGTGATACCGTAAGGCCAGTTTTCTATATGCTCGTTTGATATCATCTTCGGTCGCCGTTTTCTCCACACCAAGTGTCTCGTATAAATTCTCGTATTGCGCCAGTCTGAAAATTCGAATAAACGACTTGTAGCAATTGAGATCAAAACATAGAAACACATACTAGGACTCAGGGAATACAAGGCACAATCAGTGATGTAGCTACTTTTGAGAGGGGCAACCTGCTGTACCACCAAATCGGGCTGCATGCAGCCTAACTGTGCCGACCGGCCGAGCTAAAAATGTGGGAGGGCATTCGGAAATCAAAGCCGGGCCGTAGGCACGGGTCCCGTCTAGTTACATGCTAAGATAGGCCTTAAAAATGGGCAACTTTCTGCATAATAGTAGAAATATGGGAAAATTGCACCATTTTGGACCATAAAAAGGCCATTTTGGCACTATTGGTACATGGTAGATGGTAGACACAGATAGCTGGGTTTTGGGGTATGGACTTTTTTCGGTAGCCAAGCCATACATAGCTGACCAGTGTAGTTCCTGGTCCGGAGGGGGAGATAGCGGACCCCCCGTTTTTTTCGGAGGGGGAGATAGTGTACCCCCGAGGGGGGAAGGGGGGGGGAAGACCCAAATTCGTGAAAAAGTCACTTTTTGAGGGAGAAAATTTGACCTATTTTTGCCCCTTTTTGGAAAAAATTTTTCATAACAAGGGTATTTTGGCGACTTTTGAGAACATTGACCTAAAAATCACACATTTTAGGCCTAAAAATGCCCATTTTAGGCCTAAAAAATGGCCATTTTAGGCAAAAATTGGGGGAGATAGTGTACCCGGAGGGGGAGATAGGGGGATAGTGTACCACCCGAGGGGGAGATAGCGTACCCGAGGGGGGACCCCCCTCCCCCCAGGAACTACACTGTAGCTGACACAGGTTTGGGAGTATTCCTCACTTATCCCCCTCGGCCCCGCTACATCACTGGTCACATATCACAATCATCATCAAAACTTTCGATTCCGACTCACGATTCTCGTCTCATTGACGACCTGGAGCGCCTCGAATGGGGACTTTCGTGATGCGGCGACGATGACGCAGTGTCGTTCTGTTCGGCTGCTGTTTCATTTCGTGGTGTTGTCGGTCGTGATGCCTCAGGTGATGATGGTGACAATGAAGCGTGAACCTTGGCATCGCCACTCTGTTGCTCCGTTGACGATCCGGCTGTCGCTGCCGGCACGTCTGGATCGGCCATTGCTAAGCCGCACGCTGCTGCTTGCTGTTTTATTTTTCTGCAATGGTGTTTGTGAAACTTGGCATCATCGCGCCCACAACTGTCACAACAAGCCTTGATGTTTTGTAAGCCTAATGTGGGACAGTGTAGTTCCTGGATCGGAAGAAGAACAGGCGGTAACCCCATTTTTTCGGAGGCGGAATAAAACTACCCACCTGGGGCAGAAATGTTAACAAAAAAAATTTTTTTTAAGTCGCCCACTTTTTTAATTTAAACAAAATTAAGCATAGGATATTTTCGACTTTTCAGCTCCCAAAATGCCAAAATTTGGCCAATTTACCACCAAAACACAAAAAATTTCGCCACGAGTGGCGTACATAATACGTTGATTTCTGACCGATTGCGGTAATTTTGGTGTTTAGATGCATAATGATTCCTCACTTGTGCACACGTAAAGCCAAAAAGGTACGTTTTGGTACATTAGCAAATTCTATGACTTGAGGTTGGAAAACTTTTTTTAACTTTTTTTACATCCCTGCACCGCACCAGCACCTGGGTGTAATTTTGGGCGGCCAAATTTTTGCATTTTGACCTGGGCCGAAATTCGGGCCGGGCCGGGCCGAAGATTTGGGGGTTCGGGCCGGGCCGGAGATTTGGGGGTTCGGGTCGGGCCGAGCCGGAGATTTGGGGGCTCGGGCCGGGCAAACCCGGCCCGATTGCGGCCTCTGGTACCTTGCAACCATTTGCCTGCCACTACACTGATTGGGGGGTTCAATTTTTTCACTCACCCAAATCTGAGAAAATCACTTGCGAAAAACCGGGTTTTAGATGTATGTTATGCTCTATAATTGTGTTTATGGGTGTTGAATCTTCACTTATTTGCCTTATTATGTCATAAATGACTGTGTAAACTATGTTTAATACAACAATAAAGCCTTACCATATCGCTATGTGGGGTACCGCACCAGTTGAGGATGGGGTTCTATTATTGGGTGGAGGGTTCTATTTCCGACAATACGGTACAAATAAAAGGGTATTTATATACCCGGGGGGTTTATTTTTTCACTGGGGTCAGTGTAGTTCCTGGGGGAGAGGGGGTCCCCCCTAAGGTACACTAACCGCCGCGACCAAGGTACACTAATACACTAACGGCCGCGCCAGGTACACTAACCGCCTCAATTTTCGCCTAAAATCGGCATTCGGCATAAAATGGGCATTTTTAGGCCTAAAATGGGTGATTTTTAGGTCAATGATGTCAAAAGTCGCCAAAATACCCTTTTTATGGAGAATTTTTTCCAAAAAAGGGGCAAAAATCGGTCAAATTTTCCACCTCAAAAAGTGACTTTTTCCCGGATTTGGGTCTTCCCCCCCAGGGAGGTACACTAACCGCCGCACGGAAAAAAGGGGTAGGTACACTAACCGCCGCGCCGGACCAGGAACTACACTGACTGGGGTCATTGGGGGGGGGGGGGGGGTAAATTTATGAATTAATGACGAAAAAAATCATTGTTAATAATGCCCCTAAAAATGGCCGGCCCGATCCTAATCTCTGGTACGCATTCGCAAGCTTAAACAACGTTTGACACAACAACACGGCCTTGCCATACCACTAATCTGTGGTGCGGTGAAGATTGGGGATGGGGTTCTATTAATGGGGGGCAGTGTTGGAGGTACTCTGGAGGGGGGATACCTACTGTACGAGAGCCGATGGCCTGGGGGGTTATGTACCTAGGGGGGTTTGGGGGGTTAGGTTTTTGGGTGAAATTTTTAATGTGTTTATTGTGTGTGGAATCGTGTGAAAACGTAGTATTTGCGCGCGTAGCGCGCGAATTTTGGGTAATTTGAGGTAAAACCCACTGATTCTACACTAATTTTGGCCATTTTGGTCAAAAATTGGCACTTTTGGGGCAAAATCGGGGGGATACCTACTGTACCGGGGCAGTGTAGTTCCTGAGGGGGGGGGAGGGGGGGACCCCCCCTCGGGTACGTCTGTTCCCCCTCCGAGGTACGCCTGCCCCACTGTTCCCCCTCCGGGTACGTCTGCTCCCCCAATTTTTTCCTAAAATGGGCAAATTTAGGCCTAAAATAGGCATTTTTAGGCCAAAAATAGGTAAACTTTAGGTGAAACCTCCAAAAAAACGCCAAAATGCCCTTTTTATAGGGGATTTTTCGCAAAAGAAGGCAAAAATAGTCCAATTTTTCGACCTCAAAAAATGACTTTTTTCCGTCCCCCCCCCAAATTGGGACTTCCCCCCCCCCCTTCCCCCCCCAGGTAGGTACGTCTGTTCCCCCTCCGAAAATAGTGGAGGGTACGTCTGTTCCCCCTCCGGACCAGGAACTACACTGTACCGGGGTGAAAATCGGGGGATACCTACTATACCGGGGTGAAAATCGGGGGGGATACCTAATGTACCAGGCGAGGGGGGATACCTACTGTACTGGGGGGGCTACCCCCCAAACCCCCCCCCCCCCCGCCCCCACACGGATGGGGGTCAATTAATGGGGGTTCTATTTTTGATTTCGATGAGCCATTTGGGTGGGGTTCAATTAATGGGGGTTCTACCGTAAAAACGGGGGCTCTATTAATTCACTGACCCCATTTTGGGGGGCTCTATTCCGGCTCCGGGGGCCTCTATTAACTCATTGACCCGAACCTGAAAAATTGTTCCCAGAAATACCCCCCAAAAACCCCTAAAAAGGGGTTTGAAAGGATGTTTTTTCGCTTGTAATCGCATTTATTCGCGTCTGTTCGTCAATAAGAGGCGTATTATGTGTTCTGAACGAACAACAAACGTGCATAAATGTACCTGTGCACCACTATCAAGCCTTAATACACTACTGTATAGGGGATGTTACTTATAGGGGGGGCTCTATTAATTCACTGACCCCTATTTGGGGGGCTGTATTACGGGGGGCTCTATTCCGGGGGGGCTGTATTTAGGTTTTTACGGTAGTCAATCTTCACCTTCACATTCACTCACAGTCACACATATGGGTGGGCACAATACCCACTACCCAATACCAATACCACCCAATACCAATACCAATCAGTGTAGTTCCTGGGGGGAGGGGGGGTCCCCCCCTCGGGTACGTCTGTTCCCCCTCCATGGTACGCCTGCCCCACTGTTCCCCCTCCGGGTACGTCTGCTCCCCCAATTTTTACCTAAAATAGGTAAATTTTGGCCTAAAATAGGCATTTTTAGGCATAAAATGAGTGATTTTTAGGTCAATGTCGTCAAAAATCGCCAAAATACCCTTTTTATTGAGATTTTTTTTGTAAAGGGGGCAGTGTAGTACTTGGTCAGGGTGTTGACGATAGATAGATTTGGACCCGAAATGTGTTGACGATAGATAGATGACCCAAGTCCGAAATCTGGGGGGGGTCGACCCAAACTTGTTGACGATAGATAGATGGTGGGGGGGGGTCGCCAAAAATCAAGGTATAGCATGGTGTACTAAGTAGGTAATAATGTGTAAATATTAATGAAAATGTACTTAGATGTACTGCGATTTTTTGCCTATTTGGGACAAAAAATACCGATTTTGAGCCATTTTGAGGCAAAAATGCCCATTTTGGGGTCGAAATGTGTTGACGATAGATAGATTGTTCCCAGAATTTGTTGACGATAGATAGATTTGTCCATAAGTGTTGACGATAGATAGATGAAATCAAAAAGTGTTGACGATAGATAGATGAATTTGGGGGGGACCCCCCCACCCCCCCCAAGTACTACCCTGAAAGGGGGCAAAAATGAGCCAAATTTTCGACCTCAAAAAATGATTTTTCTCCAAATTTGGGTCCTCCCCCCCTCCGGGTCCCTCCCCCCCTTCCCCCCAGGTGGGTACGTCTGTTCCCCCTCCGAAAAAAGGGGGGTACCGCCTGTTCCCCCTCCGGACCAGGAACTACACTGATACCAATACCAGTGTTTGGTATTGGTATTGGGTCTAATTCTGGTATTGGGCATTGGGTATTGGTATTGAAGCTGGCCTGGTATTGGTATTGGGTATTGGTATTGGGTTTGCCCAGGTATTGGGTCAAAACCAATACCCAATACTAATCCAGAAAAACCCAACACCAAACCAATACCAAACCCAATACCGTAAAAACCTAAATAGAGCCCCCCCCGGAATAGAGCCCCCTCGGAATATCGATCGAAAATAACACCGGATTTGGAACGCTCTCGCTGAGAAACGAAAATAATTTTTTGAAAATGGTGTCAGTGAATTAATAGAGCCCCCCTTGTATTTAGGTTTTTACGGTACGACTCACAAAACCCAGCCAATACCAACCCAATACCAGACCAAAAACCCAATACCAAACCAATACTAAGACCAATACCCAATGCCCAATACCAATACCAACCCAATACTCAATACCAACCCAATACCAATACCAAACCAAACCCAATAATACCAGGCACTTCAGTAGTATTGATCTGGTATTGGGCATTTGGTATTGTATTGGTATTGGGTCTCACCCGGTATTGGTATTGGGTCACCAATATGGTATTGGGTATTGCAGTGTAGTACTTGGTCAGGGTGTTGACGATAGATAGATTGGGACCCGAAATGTGTTGACGATAGATAGATGACCCAAGTCCGAAATCTGGGGGGGGGGTCGACCCAAACTTGTTGACGATAGATAGATGGTGGGGGGGGGGGGGTCGCCAAAAATCAAGGCATAGTATAGTGTACTAAGCAGATAATAATGTGTAAATATTAATGAAAATGTACTTAGATGTACTAAATCCGCGCGTACCGCGCGATTTTTTGCCTATTTGGGACAGTAAATACCGATTTTGAGCCATTTTAAGGCAAAAATACCCATTTTGTGGTCGAAATGTGTTGACGATAGATAGATTGTTCCCAGAATTTGTTGACGATAGATAGATTTGCCCATAAGTGTTGACGATAGATAGATGAAATTCAAATTTCAAATTTTATTAGCAAGCTCACGCGAAGACCTACAACGAGATCCGGAAAATACCTGAAAAATAAACATATGAATGAGTGTACGTAACATAATGATAATCATGAATGAACAAACGACAAAACGTACCAGAGAAATTCTAAACCAACCAAAAACACAGCAACGACAGACGAAAAATCAGTGATCAATGGCGGACACGAGATGAAAACAGGCGATAACGAAATTGACGATTACCTGAAAGCAGCAACTCAGTGACTGAGGAGATCAGTCAACGACGGCTGAGAATTTTGTTGAAATATGGCGAGAAACTACGTCTCGACCACGTGAGTTTAGTTTAGATTTAAAGGCCGCAATTGAGGCAGCGGAGACGACGTCCTCTGGGAACCTGTTCCAGAGGTCCACAACGCGATAAGCCCAATACCCGGACAAGTCCGGACCCGCGCCATGAACTCGACACAAACTGTGGGAGTGCCCTCGGGTTGGGCGGCCGGTGTCACGCGATGGAAAGAATGATTCCTTGGTTACCCCAGGTATGAGACCACGAACGACTTTGTACACGAGCACAAGATCGTTCACGGTCCGGCGATAAATTAGGGGGTCCAAATTTAGTGCATGCAAACGCTGTTGGTAAGACAGTGTCTGTATGCCTGGTAAATAATAAGTGAACCTACGTTGAATTTTTTCAACGTTTTTAGCCAAAGTGACATTTTGAGGGGACCAAATGGACATGGAAAATTCCAGTAATGGACGAACATAGGCCAAGTAGAGTTTGCGGAGGAAGTCGCGATTACGACTGTGGAAGTTACGGCGGATGGTCTTTTCCATTCTACTAGCGTCGGCCATAATTTTACCAATGTGTGACTCAAATCAAATCAAAAAGTGTTGACGATAGATAGATGAATTTGGGGGGACCCCCCCCCCCCCCCCCCCCCCCCCCAAGTACTACCCTGGGGTATTGGGTAGTACAAGGCCGGTATTGGTATTGGGTGTCAAAAGTGGTACCGTAAAAACCTAAATCCCGCCCCCCCCGTAATAGAGCCCCCCCCCCATAATCCAGCCCGCCCCAAAAAGGGGTCAGTGAATTAATAGAGCCCCCCCCTAAGTAACATCCCCTATACAGTAGTGTATTAACGCTTGATAGTGGTGCACAGGTACATTTATGCACGTTTGTTGTTCGTTCAGAGCACATAATACGTCTCTTATTGACGACTAGGCGCGAATAAATGCGACTACAAGCGAAAAAACATCCTCTCAAACCCCTTTTTAGGGGTTTTCGGGGGTATTTCTGGGAACAAATTTTTCAGGTTCGGGTCAGTGAATTAATAGAGGCCCCCCCGGAATAGAGCCCCCCCCGTAATAGAGCCCCCCCAAAATGGGGTCAGTGAGTTAATAGAGCCCCCCTTCTATTTAGGTTTTTACGGTATTTGTGCTCAGGCCTAGTCACACACCACAATCACAGTTTTTTCTATTTTTTCGGGCCGGGAGGTCGTTCGAGTCCGAGCCCGGCCCGATCTGTCTGCATGGCAGGAAACCCTAAGACTTTTGGTGGAGGAAATGTCCCACTACTCCAAAATCAAATCTTGATTTTTTTGGTAGAATGCACGGATTGGCTCAGGGTTTAAGCCTAACCCTAATAAAGAGACTTAGCCTGACATAAAGTAAAGTTAAATTTCAGGCTGCCTTAGGATTTCAAGGTTCCCCCACCAAAAACCGAAGGGTTTCCCATGCCTCGGATTATGCGCGGTTCCAGTGAGTTTTTTCTGAAATGGTGGTCAAGCTTGGGGTTATGGTAGCCAATGTAACCATGAGCACAAGGAAAAATTGAAAAATTCCGATGCAGGGTGGCGTGAACATAAAAACGCGGGGAAAACGCCGAAAAATGATCTTAACTATGGAAGGGAACCTGTTTTTATGCTGCACTGAAACCGAAAATAATTGCCCTGGGATAAGTGTCATACCTTGTTATTGATCTGAGCTCGTAATTGGGTCTGGGTGATCACCCACAACTGCACAGTACGTTCGAACAAAAAGAGGTGTGTATACGAAGCCCTAAACTAATCTCAGAGTTGCACAATCGCAGGAGACAAGAAGAGCATCACGCGAGGTGTCCTTTGGCACCCCACAACTAATGTCAAAGTCAAGCGTCTGGGGCAAACAGCAGCAGGCCTATCTTACAGGCCGCGGTTTCAGATCAAATTGAGCGCTTGCGCACATCCAGTCAAATGTATCACTTCATCTCTCCTATAGAGTACCAATCGCGTTTGCTGCAGTGGTTAATAAAAAATTTTATTCCAACCCCATTTTTTTAAAAACAATTTTTTTCAATTTTTTATTCCAGCCAAAATCTGCCCAACACGATAAAAATGAGCAAAAATAAAAAACTTTGCAGTGTACCTCGGCATGTGTAACACAGGGGGAGCACAGCAAGGTCGATAACTAAGAGTAAGCCCATATCTCCCACAAACACGACAAGTCCGTCGGTGGCTTGGGAAATGGTGCAATGATAGAGTCACAGTTCGGAAGCGTATTATTGAATATGTATTAATTAAGTGCAGCATACCCAACGCATACCAAAAAGCACAAGTGGTAACATCTCCTATCCAACATCATTTTACTTGAACCAGTCGAGGGCAGCAATATTCTTATCTGATCACGTGAGGAAAAACATAAATCTCAGTTATCGGTCAAATGAACTCCGTACATAGTTTGTTCTCTGCAGTGCTCGAACGGGATCCCGATCCCGATCTGGAGACTTTCAATCCCGATAAAATCCCGAAAGCCCGATCCCGATTAATTCTCCGGATCGCGATCCGGGATTCTCCTCGGGATTTTTATCGGGATTACAGAGCTGAAGGTGAGAGTCGTATTGATATCGCTTTTGTATGATATATGTACATAAAACTGAGTACGACAACAAAAATGTGAAAGAAAAATGGGCAATTTTGCATCCTTTTGCACATTTTGGCGTCGTTTTTGCTGAGGATGTTTTATAGCCCGACTGCGAGGTCCATAATGAAAAATAATCTGCAAGGTGACTACTATGGTGCCAACTACTGTAATCCCGATCCCGATCCCAATTATCAATTTGGATTTCGGTCGGGAAAATTTAAATTCCGTTAAGAAATCCCGATCCCGATAAACAATTCCGTTTGAGCACTGCTTCGCTGCGGTACATGATCTGGAACCTTTTTCATGTAGTATGGTATTGGCATGTAGTATCTCACTTCCTAATCTTGATGAATAAATGAGCTCATATGAGCAGAAATCGTGCCGGGAAGACTCATTATAAACAAAACGGATTGAACGGATTAACCGGATTAACCGGATTTTTGCGTGCTGGGGGGAAGACTCATTATTTCTTTGAAAATAAAACGGATTAAACGGAATCCAGCTGGAACCTGGTCCTGAACTAATGTGTGGGCTCAGGCTTGAGCTCAGGCTTTGGGCTTAGGCTTACGCTCACGTTTAGGCATATATGTTGGCTTCAGTCTTGGCTTAGGCTTAAAGTTAGGCTGAATACACGCCGGGCACATACAACATGCATAATGAGTCTTCCTGGGAAACGGTCCTGGGGGGAAAACTCATTACGGGGATTCCGTTTAATCCGTTTATTTTCAAAGAAATAATGAGTCTTCCCGCCAGAGCCTCTGCAGCAGGATAAACTGATTGCAATCGTAATGAGTCTTCCATCAACCGCACATCTGTTTTTTAAGTCATCTCATACTCCTGAATCTCAAACCTGGACAGCAGATCAAAAATAGGCCGTGAAGATCAAATCCACAACACAACTTAAAATTGAAACGAAATTCATTCACGAAATCGAAAACTTTGGCAGATGAGCATTTGAATCAGCACCAGGTCGTCACAACTGTGTTTCATAATGTTTCATCCTAGGAGTGCAGCATCGGAATGTAATGAGACTCTTTTGCCACCTGTTGTTGATCATCACCAATGTAGTTCGAACTTGGTTTGGGGCTGTTCGCGGAGTCGCCCTTAGCTGCTGTACCCCCTGAAAGAATACGATTAAAAACAGCCACAGAGGCAAGTGACAAAACGTTCTGAATCTGTCAAAACTGCGAGTGAACCAACCTGTTTGGGACTCTGATTCACGACGGCCTGGTGCACTCACGGTACCGGCAACTGGAAAGTAATTGGGCAATAATTAACGCCAAAGTCGTCGGGTGTGAATGTCGGTGTACGCTCGGTCGAAAGCTCGATCGGTGTAAAGTTAGTGTGATCGTGAAACAGCGTTTCGAATATTCCACCCGTTGAGTTATTTCAGATCTTCATACTAACCCAGATCAGACGGTTCCACTTCATTCAATCCTCCAGCCCTTTGACTCTTTTTGAAACCGAATCGTGACTTGCGGTTGCGGCTGTGGGAATGGGAACGGCTCTTCGACTGTAAAGAACGAGAAGAGCATTCTTTTGCACGTTGTGCCGGGTGAGCATCACGGAGAATGCATGCCAGGTGCCCAAGTGACCGCATCCAACCAAGCCTATGGGATTATGCCCGCGCAAAATATCACAGTTTTTTTTCTCAAAAAATGTTTCCATCCATTTTCAACGCAAACACTAACTTGTGTATTTTTTGTGTGCTTGTAGTCTACGTCCCTATCTGATGCATTCCATTGAGGATGACCTAGTGGTGCACCTGGAGTCTGTGAAAGCAGGTCGAAACGAGCCATCAAAATGTGCTGCACAGTTCACATTGATCCAATGCCTACCGGGTTATCAATACTGCACACATACTGTATTGTATTGATTGACAACTGAGCGAAACATCATTTAAAATCACATCACCAACTTCCGATTTCACGTCGTCCTTTTGTGCCATTTGCCTAATCCTTTCGGTGCGTTTGCGATCCGCGCGTGCGTTTTTCCAGAAAATCCACAGCATTGGCGCGCAGATGATCGTCACGATCTGAAACATCACCTGTTACATTAACTGTGAAGCCTGTTAGACCTGACATGTATTGGTTGCACAATGACTTTATAAGAATTGGTCAATTTTTTTTCCTGAATCGTAAAGAGGGAAAGTGACGGGGTGGTGACGTTGCGTTGCGTGATCGCACCCAAAGCATGTAGTAAAGAGAATGTTTCAGACCTGCGGCAACGTGGTTGATCTGCTGGATTATTTTCAGTTGAAAATGTTTTGTGAGAATCACAAATAGCACAGTAGTTAAGAGTGACTGAACGTGAAAATCAGGATAGATTTGATGAATTCTTATATGGTCATTGTGCGACCAATATATGTAGGTTTGCCGTTTGCGCCTTGATTTATTTCAGTCCCAAGCAAAGGCCTGAGCGGGGTTGACTCAGTGGTGCCAACCTCAATGGTGAACACCACAGCCCAGACGACGATGTTCAGACTGCCTGTGCACGAAACAGTGCCACTTGCTGCCATGGACACTGAAGATGGAAAAACATTTGTCTTTGATCGCTGGCGGGAGACTAAAACTGGAATTATAGTTACCAACTTTCAATAATCACCAACAGCAACATCAAAATTGGTGACAGAAAACGCATCGTTGCGGTCGTGGTGATTGGGAAAGGGATAAGAGGATTTTTGAGGATCAAAAGTCTCAGTTGATGGTTTATGCAAAATGTCCTGTTCAATAGAAAAGCAAACGGCGTGAATTTTTACAGAGCTTCTGTTGTGTATGCTGCACGTATGTGTAAAAAAGTCTGAAATCACGTCTGAAGTCTGAAGATCTTTAGTCGTCTCAGGTCCTTTGAATTCCCACGGTGGTGACGGTGAGGACTCACTCCTCAGTGAGGAGTGTTTGGTGTTGGTGAGCTTGCATATACTGTATACATACATGATGTGCCCGTACTTGCCTTTGGTTCACTAACTCCTCCGCTTTGGTAAAAAAATCAATGAAAAAGAATCGACATGTTCAATCAGAGGTCGCACGGCCCGAGCCCCCAAATCTCCGGCCCGGCCCGGCCCGACCCGTACCCCCAAATCTCCGGCCCGGCCCGAACCCCCAAATCTCCGGCCCGGCCCGGCCCGAATTTTTGGCTCAGATTTAAACCCAATTTTTGTCATAATTTTTGCGATTTTTTGAACCTATTTTTTTGGTTGAAAACAACGGTGTTGCAGGGGGGTGGGGGCTGGGGTGGGGGGTCCCCCTTGGTACAGTGGGTAGGTAGGTTGACGCTCCATCTTGGTACATAACAGTAGGTAGGTCGCCGCCCGGCGGCTGGTACAGTAAGTTGCGATCTTTGGCTCAAAATGGCATAAAATCGGCATTTTTCACTCCAAATAGGCAAAAAATCGCGCGCTACGCCCGAAATGAGCGTTTTAGAGCGCATTTTCATCAATATTTAGACCTAAAAATTTTTATCCGCCCCCACCCCCTAGCTCGGCCGGTACAGTAGGAGGTACCGTAAAAACCTAAATACAGCCCCCCCCGGAATAGAGCCCCCCCCCCGCAATACAGCCCCCCAAAAAGGGGTCAGTGAATTAATAGAGCCCCCCCCCCCCCGGAATGAGCCCCCCCAAAGTAACATCCCCTATACATTAGTGTATTGAGGCTTGATAGTAGTGCACAGGTACATTTATGCACGTTTGTTGTTCATTCAGAGCACATAATATGCCTCTAATTGACGAATAGACACGAATAAATGCGATTACAAGCGAAAAAACATGCTTTTAAACCCATTTTTAGGGGTTTTTGGGGGGTATTTCTGGGAACAATTTTTCAGGTTCGGGTCAGTGAATTAATAGAGGCCCCCCGGAATAGAGCCCCCCCCCCGTAATAGAGCTCCCCCAAAACGGGGTCAGTGAATTAATAGAGCCCCCCCTTCTATTTAGGTTTTTACGGTAGGTTGTCTTTGCCACCCCACATTTTTGGTGGTACAGTAGGTTGCCGCCCCGCCTGGGTAGCTACACCAGTGGACAATACTGATCTTGTGTAAAGGTCTTTGCGAAAGCGTGCAGATAAAATTTGAATTTGAATCACTTACTTGCCGGATCCGTCAGAAATTTTAGTATTTTTGACAAAAAAATCCCAACTTTTTCAGTAAAATAAGTCACTTAGAAGCTTCGGGCCGGGGTGCCCGGCCTCTTTTGCGACCTCTGCACAATACCCAATCCCCATACCCAATACCACCCAATACCCAATACCTGGTATTGGGTGTGGTATTGGGTACCCAACCCAATACTGACCCAATACCTGGTATTGGGTATTGGGTGGCGCGCTTGGTATTGGGTAGGTATTGGGTGGGTGCGATTCCATTTAGGCAATGGCAATACCAAAATGACCCATAATTTGTCTAATTATTTCTATTTTTTCCTCAAATTGATGGTTTATGATCAGAAATTTTTTTTTAACCCGACTTTTTCTGATGATATTTTGAAGCATAGTTTTTTAGACACTTTTTAGGTGCAATTTGCACCTAAAAAATCAGAATTGCACCTAAAAATTCAGGGTTAGGTGCAAGGTTGCACCTAAAATTTTGGGCCCTTATTTGCTTAATTTAGCATTTATACAGCATCTTTTAAGGTTGGAAAGCTTAGAAACAAAAAAATGCGCTGCGCGGCTTTTCATTCCTTCCAATAAATTCCATCGAAGCATTTGGTCGACATCGACAAAAAATATTGATCTGATTGATTGATTTCGTACACAGTTAGTACCTGGTGTGCTGGTGATAAGATTCAAAACAAATACATGCTGTACTAGGATCAGTGTAGTTCCTGGTCCGGCGAGGCGGTTAGTGAACCTACCCACTTTGTCGGTGCGGCGGTTAGTGTACCTCCCTGCTCCCTGTGGGGGGAAGGAGGGGGGAAGACCAAAATTCAGGAAAAAGTCCTTCTTTGAGATAAAAATTTGACCTATTTTTGCCCTTTTTTGGAAAAAATTCTCCATAAATAGGGTATTTTGGCGACTTTTGACAACATTGACCTGAAAATTACCCATTTTAGGCCTAAAATGCCCATCTTGGGCTAAAAATGCCTATTTTAGGCAAAAATTGCGGCGGTTAGTGTACCTGGTGCGGCGGTTTAGTGTACTAGTGTACCTTGGTCGCGGCGGTTAGTGTACCTTAGGAGGGGACCCCCCTCCCCCCAGGAACTACACTGACTAGAACTAGAGCAGAGCATGACAACAGTATTAGATACCCACACAGTGAATGAACAGCGAAAGTAATTGATTCGTGCGTGACCCCAAATGTGGATATGGTGACATGAAAATTTTACTGTTTCATTTTCTTCTCAATCGGTTCTCAATAATGAAACTAGTACAAAATGTGCTACACAATGTTGAACTTTCCCTGAAAAGTTTGCTTTTGCTAAAGGAAAAGGCATTCATTGCGTTACAACTTTATTGAACATATCTTTGATGTTGCCGGGATGGCAGTGCCGTAATGCAATCATGTTGTTGTGTGTCTTTGAGAGACGAACAGCACCAAATCACAATACACAGAATATATTGCCGAATTTTCGACACTCAATAGTGTCCTCGTCAGGGCTAAAATCAACAAAAAGAGAGATAGGAACCGGTTGTCACAAGAATATCATTTCAGAAAACGCAAACAAGGAGCAAAACAGTCAGATAAACAAGTGGCATTTTGATACAGATATTGGCTATTGTTGGGTTTCAGTGCTCTGTTGATGTATGGATTGCGAGCGAGAATAAAGGCCGACTCCATAACACGCAATTGTTTTTCTGTGTTACAGTGGTCCAGCACCTTTACGTGTTGCACTGTACATTGATGTGTGCGCATATGAATGGTCATGCCTGAGGCATTGTTGTTTTGCTTGGTGGTGCCACTGATGTGTTCTTGCACGCGCTGTTTTAGGGTTCGTGTGGTGGAGCCGATGTATGTGTAGCCTTGTGGACATGAACACGTTAATTCATACACGCAATTGCGTTGGTCTGTGACTTGGGTGTTGGTGTTACGTTTGTAATAGAGGAGCCCCACAGCGTTTGTTGCTTGCTGAACACCAGTTGAGTGTCGTGGTGTGTGCGCATGTACCTTTTGAGTTGATGTGAGATGTTCCCGTCAAATGGTATTGACATTCGGTTTGTGCATTTGATGGCCTGATTGCCAGGGCGAGTTAATTGTTGTGTGATGAACTGGTGACCGTAGCCGTTGCGTTTGAGTTGCGAAATGATGTAGTCATGTTCAGCGCGTAATGTTTCAGGATCGATGCAGTAGCGATCTGCGCGTTTCCTGAGGCAGCTGATAAGAGCACGTTTGGTGCTCATGTCCACAAACGACGAAGCTGGCAACGTTCGGCCGGAATTGTTTGCTTTGCGGAAGACTGATGTTTCAATGTGGGTGTTGCATTGCGTAATGTTTATGTCAAGAAAGCTGAGCTGACCGTTGACAGTGTGTTCAGTTGTGAACTGAATGGTCTGGAAAATGTTGTTGGCTTTGTCAACGAACGGTTGTATATCCTCAACACATTTGAAAATAACAATCGTATCATCGACGAAACGACCGTAGAGGATGGGTTGAGAGATGTTAGGGTCAGAGAGAAGCGTTTCTTCGAGGGCGAACATGTAGAGGTGTCCGCCTGGGTAGCTACACCACTGGTTGAAAATAGGTACATTGTTTTCCATGAAAAGGTCCCGGCAACATCAAAGATATGAAAAGGTCGTCAGATAGACAATACTGATCACATACTTGCCGAATCCGTCAGAAATTTTAGTATTTTTGACAAAAAAATCCTACTTTTTCAGTAAAATAAGTCACTTAGAAGCTTCGGGCCGGGGTGCCCGGCCTCTTTTGCGACCTCTGCACAATACCCAATACCACCCAATACCCAATACCTGGTATTGGGTGTGGTATTGGGTACCCAACCCAATACCTGGTATTGGGTATTGGGTGGCGCGCTTGGTATTGGGTATTGGGTGGGTGCGATTCCATTTAGGCAGTGGCAATACCAAAATGACCCATAATTTGTCTAATTATTTCTATTTTTTCCTCAAATTGATGGTTTATGATCAGAAATCCTTTCGAGTGTCTATACCTGACAACAACTGAACTTGTTTCTCAAATGATAGAAAAGCACTTTCATCATCATTTTAAACGACCAAAAAGTCAAAAATTTTCCCGGTAATCTTCAACGTTGGTATTGGGTCAGGTATTGGGTACTGACTGGGTATTGGGTGCCACGCCTGGTATTGGGTATTGGGTGGGTCTGGGCAGTGGTGTCGTTAAGGGGGGTTGGGGGGGGGGTTACCCCCCTTGGTATGGGGTATGGGAAATCGGCCGGGGGTATGGGGTATGGGAAAATTTTCACTTTTGGAACAAGCACCCCTAACAAATGACTTTTTGACCCCGAGAAGTACCAAAATTGACCTTTTTTCGACCAAAAATGTCAAAAATCGCTTGCTGCCGCAAGAAAACTCTGTTTTAAGCACTTTTTAGACCAATTTTTGGCACTTTTAGAAAATTATTGGGGTCATTTTTTCAAAACCCCACCCTCGGGTATGGGAAATTTTTGAGTTTTTGGAGAAACCCCCCCTGGTATGGGAAATTTTTGATTTTTGGGGGTATGTATGGGAAATTTCCCGAAAATTGGGCTGGGTATGGGAAAATTTTGATTTCTCAACGACACCACTGGGTCTGGGTCTGCTCAGTTGGTATTGGGCATTGAGTATTGGGTATGTGTGGGCCTAAAAATCGGTATTGTGCCCATGCCTACGGAAATCCACCCGACCGAGCATGCGTCCACGAAAGATACAGCCGTTTTTCGCCGTGGCTGTGTGTTTTATTTGATTCAGGCTGGTGGCTAGGCCTAAGCCCAACCGCAAGCCTAAGCCTAAGCCTACCGTAAAAACCTAAATAGAAGGGGGGCTCTATTAAGTCACTGACCCCATTTTGGGGGGCTCTATTCCGAGGAGCCTCTATTAATTCACTGACCTCTTTTTGGGGGCTGTATTACGGAGGGGCTCTATTCCGGGGGGGGGGGCTGTATTTAGGTTTTTACGGTAAGCCTGAAATAGAAGCCTAAGTTTAAGTATGGGACTATGCTTAAGCACACACAAATATGGGTGGGCACAATACCCAATATGCATTTGCAGCAGTAAACATGAGTCATTCATTCAGACTTGTTGCGCCAGCGGCACGGCGCGGTAGAGGGACGTAATAAATTAAAATATGGCTGAATCATACGCGACGGATCTGTTACGGATCGCAATGGCGCAAATCTGCCACAATCACGGATTCAATTCGGCAACAAACATTTCCCTCGATGTTCTTCTGGATGTCTTTCGGCGTTATTTGCGCACCATGTGCGAAGATCTGCACGATGCCACGGAGCACAGTTAGTTCTTTTTCGGGCCGGCCAAATCGCTTTTGTTGGGCCGGTGCTCTTATATTTCCGCTTGGATAAAACCGTTTTTTCACGAAATAAAGCGTTTCTTTCCGTGGCCCGAGTACTTTTCCATACATTATTCAAAGGCGTCTTTTATCGATTTATAAATATTTTTTATTTTTCCAATAATTGTAATGCAAAACCGATGAGTTTTTTCGCATCGGATGAATTTTGGGCTCGTAGTTCGGATAGAAATTGTGGGGCTCTATAGACTCGGGGCCACCCCCCAGAAACTACCGTAATCCATGTGCTACCTTACCCAAACTTTTGTCACGTGATATACAGACCCATATGAACTTGTAATATTCGTTTTGGTCGTGTCTGTCAACGGAATCGGTCACGGCCGATCACCATCGGTGGTTTCGAGGTCAAATTTCAAAGTTGTCCGAATGTTATATGTAGCAACTCTATCATGTTCAAAATTTTTCGCTGCTATATTCCAAAAAATGTTAAGCTTATTTCATTCCGACGTCGCATGAAAGAGTAACAGTCTATTTTTAATCTCAGTTGCAGGCTCGCTGGATTTTAGCCAACAGTGCAGCCAATCAGCGCGCATAGGGGCAGGTGACCTTGAGGCAGCATGTGCACTGGGTGTTGCATGTTGGTTACCAATAACCTTTTCTTCCGTGATCAGATTGAAATAAGCTTAACATTTTTGGAATCAGCGAAAAATTCTGAACATGATAGAGGTGCTACATATAACATTCGGACAACTGAAATTTGACCTCGATACCACCGGTGGCGATCGGCCGTGACCGATTCCGTTGACCGACACGACCAAAACGAATATTACAAGTTCATATGGGTCTGTATATCACGTGACAAAAGTTTGGGTTCGGTAGCACATGGATTACGGTAGTTTCTGGGGGGTGGCCCCGAGTCTATAGAGCCCCGAAATTGTTGTTGTAACCCTGCTTTTGTGTCAAGTGCACATGTTTTTCTAGCCCAAGCATCATATTTCTTCGACCGGACTAGACTACCTTAAGCACTGGAAAAGTATTTGAAAAGGCGGTTCTTTCTGAAAAAAAGTTTATCAACAAAAAATAAAGAATTACCGTCGAATTCGAATTGAATAAATTTGAATTACCTTGAAGTGAATTATCCAGCGCGCCCTTGTTTCAGTAACGAACAGACGTGCTGTGTGTTAGCTCTGTGCTCACACACGCACGTAGCGGCTGCGGCACACCAGGTTGCTTGGCGGTCTTGGGCGACTTCAGGCATACTGTCGTTTTAGGTACCTAGGCTTAAACTGAGGCTTATAATGGATGCCAAATTCGATTTCAGTGACCCTGAAAACCCTAGGAGGTGTTTTTATGGCATATCCAGATGTTTTGCCAATTTTTCTGCCATGTCCCGTTACTTCAGGAAGGAGTGTCCTTTACGGTATGGTGCTCTGGCTGACTTGCTCGCTCGCTCGCTCGCATTCTCCTCAGACCTCAATTGTATGTTTTCTATTCAGATCAACGTACACGCCCAATCCTGGACGATTTGGGGATGGTGTTCCAAGAACGACATGTTTCCGTGCGAGAAATATCGGATTACGTGCGCCAAGTCGAGCCGGTGCACTTTCCGCATGAGGTAAGTGGTCCTGTCCTATTTTTCTTCATCCAACGCTCAGTCTTGTTTGGCTCGATTGGGCCAAAATCAAAATCTGCTTCTCTTGGTAATAAAGATGGCGTCCGCCGAACCGATATCTGCTAGAAATCAATTCGCCCATTTATTCATTTTGTATTTCCTATGTAAGTCATTTTCAGGTTCCGTCATTCCCTGTTCGCTCCGAACGCCCGGTGATTTCGCGCACCAAACCATCGCAGAATGAACTGCACAATCGCAACGATTCAATTCCCACTCATCTACCGGCCATGCGTCCCTCGTCCGTGCGAGAACGTGCGTGCAAATTGAATTCACTTGTTGTTTTTTGTGTTTATTTTCACTTGTTTTGTTTACAACTGCCAATGGCAAGTGAATTATCCATCTAGATTGTAATTCTGGAGTTCTTGTGATTTGACAAGTGAAAGTGAGGTACTTGTAGAACTATGGCAAGCAAAGTGGGCATACGAACCTCAACCTGCCGTTATCGGCAAGGGCTCGCATTTGAAAAAAAACTAATAGTCCGTCTGCACCTTTCAGCGGAAGACGAGTCCATTGATATGGAGAAGACGAGCGCCACAAATGATCAGCCGTCAAATGCAACCAAACCTACGCCCGTCAGGCAGGACAGCAGACGAACTACTGATCGACGACGCAGGTATTGTTGTTCTTCAGGCTTTACGTGCAACAGTTATTGGCCTTTTCTTTGTCGGTTCGGAACTGATCTGCTTTGTTCGTGTGGCCTTTGGAGACTCAAGCTGTGATGCGAGTGTGAGACATTGCCATGTTTGACTGTTTCACCAATTTCAGGCCGAAAGCGGCAGGAGAGGATCTGGACGACGTGCCAGACTACAGCGATTTCGACGCGTTCTCATTGGGCCTGGTGAAAATCGTCGAAGCCCCTCCGCCACCCCCTCCCGTCAAACAACGAGTGGTGGAGGAGTCACAATCACGATTGACACTCAAAATGTCGCGACCGGCACTTGGCGAACGGACGAGTTTGGAGGAGGGCGAGATTGGAGATGACTCGATCACCACTCCGATGGACACGACTGAGGCCCCTGATGTTGCAAGAACGACACCGAGTAGTAGTCAAATTTCAGCCAATATTGATGAATGTATATCGAATGTGCTCGATCACAGTGTTGGGGATGAGTATAAAGGTGACTTCTTATTCCTTTTGTAGACTGATGGCAAGCTTGTTGATCTGATTTGGATGGTCGCTGTGAACTTATTTGGGTCATACTTTCGCAGTTAAAGAACAGTTCTGTTTCCGACAAGCACAGATGTTGCATCAAGGCGGTTTCGAAAGTAAATGCGACATATCCTAAATTCGAAAGTTTGTTTGACTAAGACGAAGTTTGTCGCCCATAAAATAGGAACTTAGGCGCAACATCAGATCCTAACATGTAGTAATTTGCAGCTTCCACTCCGAGTATTTCAATATCGCGCTCCTCCGCCGATCGGTTGACCGCTGGTGCATCCCAAAAACAGCAGCAACCTAGCGATGACCAAGCCGCAGCCAGAGGTCAATTGTTGCGAACCACTTTGTCCACAACATTGAAGAAAACATCGTTCACCAAAGAGAAACTCAAAGAACGAATCCGGGCCGCGCAGCAGAAGAAGAAGGAACAGAAGCGGATGGAGGAGTCGATCGTGAAATCGTACAAACCCGTGCAGCCGGCCAAATCAAGGTTCGTAAAATATTAGGAATGGATTGTTGAGAGATTTCAAATACTGTCCTGTTTATGGTGGCTTTTCACCACCAGTGTTAGATCAACACTGAAAATTTAAAAATTTATGCTGTCGCCCCCTGTCCGCACTCCATTCAAGCCCGACTTCAACAA
>JASAMV010005516.1:95000-112677 GCA_030248065.1 Rhynchonema sp. JSB1_4
CAGTCGTGTCCATCGGAGTGGTGATCGAGTCATCTCCAATCTCGCCCTCCTCCAAACTCGTCCGTTCGCCAAGTGCCGGTCGCGACATTTTGAGTGTCAATCGTGATTGTGACTCCTCCACCACTCGTTGTTTGACGGGAGGGGGTGGCGGAGGGGCTTCGACGATTTTCACCAGGCCCAATGAGAACGCGTCGAAATCGCTGTAGTCTGGCACGTCGTCCAGATCCTCTCCTGCCGCTTTCGGCCTGAAATTGGTGAAACAGTCAAACATGGCAATGTCTCACACTCGCATCACAGCTTGAGTCTCCAAAGGCCACACGAACAAAGCAGATCAGTTCCGAACCGACAAAGAAAAGGCCAATAACTGTTGCACGTAAAGCCTGAAGAACAACAATACCTGCGTCGTCGATCAGTAGTTCGTCTGCTGTCCTGCCTGACGGGCGTAGGTTTGGTTGCATTTGACGGCTGATCATTTGTGGCGCTCGTCTTCTCCATATCAATGGACTCGTCTTCCGCTGAAAGGTGCAGACGGACTATTAGTTTTTTCAAATTCGAGCCCTTGCCGATAACGGCAGGTTGAGGTTCGTATGCCCACTTTGCTTGCCATAGTTCTACAAGTACCTCACTTTCACTTGTCAAATCACAAGAACTCCAGAATTACAATCTAGATGGATAATTCACTTGCCATTGGCAGTTGTAAACAAAACAAGTGAAAATAAACACAAAAAACAACAAGTGAATTCAATTTGCACGCACGTTCTCGCACGGACGAGGGACGCATGGCCGGTAGATGAGTGGGAATTGAATCGTTGCGATTGTGCAGTTCATTCTGCGATGGTTTGGTGCGCGAAATCACCGGGCGTTCGGAGCGAACAGGGAATGACGGAACCTGAAAATGACTTACATAGGAAATACAAAATGAATAAATGGGCGAATTGATTTCTAGCAGATATCGGTTCGGCGGACGCCATCTTTATTACCAAGAGAAGCAGATTTTGATTTTGGCCCAATCGAGCCAAACAAGACTGAGCGTTGGATGAAGAAAAATAGGACAGGACCACTTACCTCATGCGGAAAGTGCACCGGCTCGACTTGGCGCACGTAATCCGATATTTCTCGCACGGAAACATGTCGTTCTTGGAACACCATCCCCAAATCGTCCAGGATTGGGCGTGTACGTTGATCTGAATAGAAAACATACAATTGAGGTCTGAGGAGAATGCGAGCGAGCGAGCGAGCAAGTCAGCCAGAGCACCATACCGTAAAGGACACTCCTTCCTGAAGTAACGGGACATGGCAGAAAAATTGGCAAAACATCTGGATATGCCATAAAAACACCTCCTAGGGTTTTCAGGGTCACTGAAATCGAATTTGGCATCCATTATAAGCCTCAGTTTAAGCCTAGGTACCTAAAACGACAGTATGCCTGAAGTCGCCCAAGACCGCCAAGCAACCTGGTGTGCCGCAGCCGCTACGTGCGTGTGTGAGCACAGAGCTAACACACAGCACGTCTGTTCGTTACTGAAACAAGGGCGCGCTGGATAATTCACTTCAAGGTAATTCAAATTTATTCAATTCGAATTCGACGGTAATTCTTTATTTTTTGTTGATAAACTTTTTTTCAGAAAGAACCGCCTTTTCAAATACTTTTCCAGTGCTTAAGGTAGTCTAGTCCGGTCGAAGAAATATGATGCTTGGGCTAGAAAAACATGTGCACTTGACACAAAAGCAGGGTTACAACAACAATTTCGGGGCTCTATAGACTCGGGGCCACCCCCCCAGAAACTACCGTAATCCATGTGCTACCGAACCCAAACTTTTGTCACGTGATATACAGACCCATATGAACTTGTAATATTCGTTTTGGTCGTGTCGGTCAACGGAATCGGTCACGGCCGATCGCCACCGGTGGTATCGAGGTCAAATTTCAGTTGTCCGAATGTTATATGTAGCACCTCTATCATGTTCAGAATTTTTCGCTGATTCCAAAAATGTTAAGCTTATTTCAATCTGATCACGGAAGAAAAGGTTATTGGTAACCAACATGCAACACCCAGTGCACATGCTGCCTCAAGGTCACCTGCCCCTATGCGCGCTGATTGGCTGCACTGTTGGCTAAAATCCAGCGAGCCTGCAACTGAGATTAAAAATAGACTGTTACTCTTTCATGCGACGTCGGAATGAAATAAGCTTAACATTTTTGGAATCAGCGAAAAATTTTGAACATGATAGAGTTGCTACATATAACATTCGGACAACTTTGAAATTTGACCTCGAAACCACCGATGGTGATCGGCCGTGACCGATTCCGTTGACAGACACGACCAAAACGAATATTACAAGTTCATATGGGTCTGTATATCACGTGACAAAAGTTTGGGTAAGGTAGCACATGGATTACGGTAGTTTCTGGGGGGTGGCCCCGAGTCTATAGAGCCCCACAATTTCTATCCGAACTACGAGCCCAAAATTCATCCGATGCGAAAAAACTCATCGGTTTTGCATTACAATTATTGGAAAAATAAAAAATATTTATAAATCGATAAAAGACGCCTTTGAATAATGTATGGAAAAGTACTCGGGCCACGGAAAGAAACGCTTTATTTCGTGAAAAAACGGTTTTATCCAAGCGGAAATATAAGAGCACCGGCCCAACAAAAGCGATTTGGCCGGCCCGAAAAAGAACTAACTGTGCTCCGTGGCATCGTGCAGATCTTCGCACATGGTGCGCAAATAACGCCGAAAGACATCCAGAAGAACATCGAGGGAAATGTTTGTTGCCGAATTGAATCCGTGATTGTGGCAGATTTGCGCCATTGCGATCCGTAACAGATCCGTCGCGTATGATTCAGCCATATTTTAATTTATTACGTCCCTCTACCGCGCCGTGCCGCTGGCGCAACAAGTCTGAATGAATGACTCATGTTTACTGCTGCAAATGCATATTGGGTATTGTGCCCACCCATATTTGTGTGTGCTTAAGCATAGTCCCATACTTAAACTTAGGCTTCTATTTCAGGCTTACCGTAAAAACCTAAATACAGCCCCCCCCCGGAATAGAGCCCCTCCGTAATACAGCCCCCAAAAAGAGGTCAGTGAATTAATAGAGGCTCCTCGGAATAGAGCCCCCCAAAATGGGGTCAGTGACTTAATAGAGCCCCCCTTCTATTTAGGTTTTTACGGTAGGCTTAGGCTTAGGCTTGCGGTTGGGCTTAGGCCTAGCCACCAGCCTGAATCAAATAAAACACACAGCCACGGCGAAAAACGGCTGTATCTTTCGTGGACGCATGCTCGGTCGGGTGGATTTCCGTAGGCATGGGCACAATACCGATTTTTAGGCCCACACATACCCAATACTCAATGCCCAATACCAACTGAGCAGACCCAGACCCAGTGGTGTCGTTGACAAATCAAAATTTTCCCATTCCCAGCCCAATTTTCGGGGAAATTTCTCTTACATACCCCAAAGATCAAAAATTTCTCATACCAGGGGGTTTCTCCAAGACTTAAAAAATTTCCCACACCCGAGGGTGGGGTTCTAAAAAAATGACCCCAAATAATTTTTCTCCTAAAAGTGCCAAAAAATTGGTCTAAAAAGTGCTTAAAACAGAGTTTTCTTGCGGCAGCAAGCGATTTTTGATATTTTTGGTCTCAGAAAAGGTCAATTTTGGCACTTCTGGTGGTCAAAAAAGTCATTTGTTAGGGGTGCTTGTTCCAAAAGTGAAAATTTTCCCATACCCCATACCCCCGCCCCGATTTCCCATACCCCATACCAAGGGGGTAACCCCCCCCCCCAACCCCCCTTAAACGACACCACTGCCCAGACCCACCCAATACCCAATACCAGGCGTGGCACCCAATACCCAGTCAGTACCCTCTACATGTTCGCCCTCGAAGAAACGCTTCTCTCTGACCCTAACATCTCTCAACCCATCCTCTACGGTCGTTTCGTCGATGATACGATTGTTATTTTCAAATGTGTTGAGGATATACAACCGTTCGTTGACAAAGCCAACAACATTTTCCAGACCATTCAGTTCACAACTGAACACACTGTCAACGGTCAGCTCAGCTTTCTTGACATAAACATTACGCAATGCAACACCCACATTGAAACATCAGTCTTCCGCAAAGCAAACAATTCCGGCCGAACGTTGCCAGCTTCGTCGTTTGTGGACATTAGCACCAAACGTGCTCTTATCAGCTGCCTCAGGAAACGCGCAGATCGCTACTGCATCGATCCTGAAACATTACGCGCTGAACATGACTACATCATTCCACAACTCAAACGCAACGGCTACGGTCACCAGTTCATCACACAACAATTAACTCGCCCTGGCAATCAGGCCATCAAATGCACAAACCGAATGTCAATACCATTTGACGGGAACATCTCACATCAACTCAAAAGGTACATGCGCACACACCACGACACTCAACTGGTATTCAGCAAGCAACAAACGCTGCGGGGGCTCCTCTATTACAAACGTAACACCAACACCCAAGTCACAGACCAACGCAATTGCGTGTATGAATTAACGTGTTCATGTCCACAAGGCTACACATACATCGGCTCCACCACACGAACCCTAAAACAGCGCGTGCAAGAACACATCAGTGGCACCACCAAGCAAAACAACAATGCCTCAGGCATGACCATTCATATGCGCACACATCAATGTACAGTGCAACACGTAAAGGTGCTGGACCACTGTAACACAGAAAAACAATTGCGTGTTATGGAGTCGGCCTTTATTCTCGCTCGCAATCCATACATCAACAGAGCACTGAAACCCAACAATAGTCAATATCTGTATCAAAATGCCACTTGTTTATCTGACTGTTTTGCTCCTTGTTTGCGTTTTCTGAAATGATATTCTTGTGACAACCGGTTCCTATCTCTCTTTTTGTTGATTTTAGCCCTGACGAGGACACTATTGAGTGTCGAAAATTCGGCAATATATTCTGTGTATTGTGATTTGGTGCTGTTCGTCTCTCAAAGACACACAACAACATGATTGCATTACGGCACTGCCATCCCGGCAACATCAAAGATATGTACACAGAAAATGTTTTTTTTTCATGTCCATTTTCCATTTTCCTGTGTGCCCTAAGTCATATTGGAAGATGGAAATGGAAAGCTTGGACATAGAATACTTTTTCATTTCCATTTTTTATTTTCCACCATGACTAAGGGCGCCCTAAACACACTCCGGAAATTTCTGCTTCAAGATGAATTTGTTTGGCTGCCTATCTATTTGGACTTTACGAGTGCAATGATGGTGAGTTGAAGGGAGAAGAGACAGACGATGACAATGCAGATCACAACGAAAGTCACCGGGAATGGGTATCTGCTCGCGTCGAAACCCGTTTCGTCCTCATCTGGATGTTTGTCACCCCCTCCTCCGTTCTTGCCCGTTGTGGTGGTCGCCGTTGATGTGGTTGTTGTGGGGATCTCTGAGTTGATAAGCGTGCTAAACTCTTTTTAGCGCCAAACTTTTTTTAAGCAAACAGGGACGGGCTTTATTCACCTCCGGGCTTGAATTGACAGACGAAACCAGTCTTGTCGATGCCGCAGAGATAGTCGGAAAGGCCAGCATTTTGATTTGGTTCGCATTCAAACATGGCACAAAACTTTGCGGACGCCTGTCCGGCCTGGCGGTTTTGCCATTGGCTGAAATCGACCTTGGCGTCGTTGGCAAGCCATTCCCATTTTGCCTTTTTTATATCGCCATTGTCGTGCTTGTTTTGAAGTTCTTTTGGAATGTACGCACCCGTCCAATATTTAGTGTTGTCACCGCTGCAGGACTGAAAATATATGTTCGGAACTTACATTTTGCCAGACTAGACGGGACCCGTGCCTACGGCCCGGCTACAGCGCCGCGCCCGTGCCGTGCCACCCCCCCCCCCCCCCGAAGACCCGTTAGCATACCCAAAGCTACCCGTGAAAATTGACCCGTCCGCCCTTCCGAGGGAGGGGGCCACACATACATACATACATACATACGTATTCCTGTTTTAGTAGTATAGATTATTATTATCATGAGCAAATACCAGGATAACGGGATTGGAAAAGCGGTGTTACCTCATTTTTGAGAGACTTCAGTACAGATTTGAAATCATCTTTGCTCACGACGGTAGCCAAAACGCCGTCTTTGAAGTGTCGTTCGCAGAGTGGCTTGGCATCCTCCCAGGTGTAGGCGGGCTCGAAGAATCCGGCGTAGCACATTCCGTTGTTGAAGATGGGGGCAGACGGCATTTCATCACCTTCGTGGCTTTCGTTGACGCTCGATACCATATAGTTGCAAACAAGCTGTTCTTCTTCAGGATTCTCCGGTGGTCGCGCTTGAATAATGTTGAGGCAGCTGACTGTGAACATCAGGAATGCGAGAAGGGATAGTCGTGTGGTTGGAGTCACGTTGATTGACAGCATGGTTTGGTGTTGAAATTTCGCTGGATTCGGTACATCGATTGGAATTCAAATGAGTGTGATCAGCGGTCGTCGATTTTTTTTCATTCAATTAAGTGCGGGGCTCACTATTTGTTCAAGAACGTAATGTTATCTTGTAATTAGTTGTATGGAATGTATGCACCAACATCAGAGATTTAAAAAGGGTTAATTTTAAGGAGAAATAGTTAAGTTACATTTGAATTTACATCTTGATCAGATTATTAAAAATAATTTTGAACGTCATTGGTTTTGTCTAGCCTCCCCACGGACCAACTGAATGAACATCACCCAATACATTACGTACATCGGTATTGCGATCAATAGACAAATTACGGTCAGGGTGATCCAAGGCCATATTAGGGATCCCTTGCTTTCTGTGTTCTTTTCATCTTGATTCCTCTTGTCACGCGCGGTACTCGATCGAATTGTATTGGTTGTGGTAGTCGAAGTGGTAGTGGTCGTTGTTGTGGTTGTGATCTCTGAAGTCGGCTACAAATCAAGTGGCTCCTCCTAAGCCGCACAGAGAAGTTCGTTAAACCTTAAGTTCGTCTGAAACCTTTGTTGCTGTGTAGTTGTGCGACAAGTAATCATAAAAGCACTGGAGACATTCCAACAACAATCACACCAACGACAACCACAGCAACGGGCAAAAACGGTACATTGGGTTTAGGGGGACAAACAGCCAGATGGTTACGACGACATGAGCTTCGACGCGAACAGCTACCCATTCCCGGTTACGTTCGCTGTGATCTGCGTTGTCGTGGTCCGTCTCTTCTCCATTGGACTCACCATCATTGTGCTCATCATGTCAAAGTGAACATTCAGACTAGCATGTCCACGTACAAGAGACCATTAACCAGGCAGTTGAAGAAGTATCCTTCTTCGAAGTGAACAGCCCTTACACAAAAAGAAATCAGGCAGTATATCGTTGCAACATTCGGAAAATTTCTGGTTTAAGATGGTCTTGTTTGGTTGAATGACGTCCACTTTGACTTGATGAGCACAATGATGGTGAGTCAAATGGCGAAGAGACAGACCATGACAATGCAGACCACAACGAATGTCACCGGGAATGGTTAGCTGCTCGCGTCGAAACCCGTGTCGTCGTCACCATCCGGCTGTTTGCCACCTCCTCCTCCGTTTTTGCCCGTTGTTGTGGTCGTCGTTGTCGTCAGTGGTTAATAAAAAATTGTTTTATTAAAACTCCAGTTTTTAAAAAAAATTAAGTTTCAAAAAAAACAAAAATGTTATTCCAACTGCCCGAAACAAAATAAAATGAGCGCTGAAGCAAAAAATAGTGGCATTTTTCTTCCATAATGTGTACTAAGTGCATATAAAGCGCTGGTGACACGAAAAACAATACAATACACAATACACAATTGTACTATACAATGGTCAATGAGCCAACCTTTGTCAGGTATTCAATACACAAAGGTCACTCCCCCAGGTGGTGTGGGTGCCTTTGTGACACTCAAGACGGCAAACCTGTGTGAAATTATTGCCTTTTGGTACGAGACCAATGTAAGTATGTGACAAACAACGTAAATTTATAGTGAACATCTCACCCAATCACTGCTTTCGGGCCTGTTGCATGGATAAGTGGATACCCACCCAGTCAAATGTATAGTCCGCCCATCAGCTCATGTCACTTTGTGATGCTGTGGCCAACTTGTTCCCTTCCTCCACGTTCTAGTGAAAGAGAAATTCAGTTTCCGAAAAAAATTATTTCCGCTCCTAGATTGTGGTTTTTATGAAATCGACGTGTTTTATCGATTTTAATTTAATTTAGTTTTAAATTTGATCGAATTCAATCTTTTTCGACACATTTTGTTATTTTTTAGTGTTCTTTGCAAAATCGGTCGCACTCAATTTCTCTTTCATTAGAACGTGGAGGAAGGGAACAAACCAGCGAAAAGCAACACGAGTGCCATGAGCTGGTGGACGGACTATACGTGTGTAATTATATGAGAGGACATGTGAGTGTGCGCACTATATAGATGCCACAAAACAACGATTATGGCACCCAGTACACCCATGGTAGGGTCAGGTGATGTTAACAGTTGCAATTTTTATGCAAAAAACAGCGCTTTTCGAAAAAAAGAATAGAAAACTTTTAGAATTTTGAAATAATTAAAAAAATTTATTTAACTTTTGAAACGAATTTGCTAAAAAAGTTTTTTAGGCCGCGTACAGATAGAGCTGGCTCTGGTTTTACGAAAAAATTTCCGAAAATGTTCATAAACCAGAACTAGAACCAGCTCTATCTGTACGCAAAACTGGAAATATTTCTGGCGCAACATTTTTTTTCTATGTCAGAGAACCGGGAATAACATACTGTAAGTGTTTAAATACGGTCTTCTCCGTGCTTACACTTGCGACGTATGCCATTTTTGCTGATTTGTCGGACTTTAACACCTGAGAATTTCCGTTGAGCACCCCGTGCTTGAACCACTTTTATGGAAAATGTACCTCGAACACCGTAATGAAAATCCTCCCAACGGCGTCTCTGCCTTCGTCAGCATGGACATCAACAATTGCCTACAGATAGAGCTGGCGACAGGGTTGGAAAAAAAATTTTTTTAAACAAGTTTTTTTAAAAAAATTTTTTTTCAAAAAGTCTCAGATTCGGGAAAATTTCCCCAAATTTGCCTAAAAAACGCGCAAAATCGCGAAAAAATGCAACTTTAATTGATAAGTCATTTTTGTGACTTGGTTTGCATCACTTATGAAGGGTGTTTACGTCATTTCGATGCGATCCAACAGTCTGTGCTTGTTATGGACCTATGATTGCTGCTCTGTGGTATCAGACACAACAGTTTGTGGTCGAATAAGCAAGATTCGCTCATAAACCATACAGAATTGAGAATATAAGCTGCAGAAATACTTGTCGGGTCGCTGAATCAGTCGTATATGACCGACCCGATGGGGTATGACATCAAAGTACCATGTAAGTACATGCATACTGTGTCTCATGTATCACGGGAAGGTATAATAACATCATTTGGGGTATGTTAGGTACCAAATACATGCCCCAAAAGTGATTTTGTGAAGAAAATTTTTCGACCCTTGAGAAAAAATGACAAAAAATAACCCCCAAAAAGGCCATTTTTGGACGTTTTAGAACATTTTGTTCCCCCGAAAAATTTAAAAAAAAATTTTTTTTTAAAAATTGTTTTTTCAAAAACCTTTTTTTTGTAAAAAAAAATTTTTTTTTTAATTTTTTTTGCCCAACCCTGGCTGGCGATATTTCTGGTTCTCTGACATAGAATAAAAATATTGCGCCAGAAATATATCCCGTTTTGCGTACAGATAAAGCCGACTCTGGTTCTGGTTTTCAGACATTTAGAAATTTTTTTAGTAAAACCAGAACCAGAACCAGCTCTTATCTGTTCGCGGCTCCAAAAACACCGGCTGCTGCAGTAGTTGTGGGAATGTCTGCAGAAAAGTGTTTACGTGAACTTCATGAGGGTCGTGCTTGTATGGAAGTGCGAAAGCTAAACCTCCAGCTTTGTATTCGCAGACGAAGAATGATTGTTCGTCCAGTGATGCGCTGCCGCAGAATTCATCCAACAGCCCGGTTACTTTTTCGTTTTCACATTCGTACTGCACTTTCACGCAAAACGCGTTATGGGACCCTCCGGCTGTGTGCACGTCGCTGGTAAACCATTCACTTTTCGAAATGTTAGTTCCATCTGATGTCCAGATGAACAGCTCCCTCTTTCGATTGGCGTCTTTCGCCTCTGACCGAACGCTTTTGGGAAGATGTCCGCAGGTCCAAACGAACGGGTTGACGTTGTCTTCGCAAGCAAAGCTGGTGTTGGTCTGGAAAGTTGGGCAATGACTTTATCTAAACTATAGTTGAAAGTCCCAAATTTTTAGGATGATCAACATGATCGATGATAGATACCTTTGATTTGAACGCGTCGACGACGTCGTTGAATTCGTCCAAGTCTTTGACAGCCGGCAATGTACCTTTGACGAAGGAGGTGATGCACGAAGCGTTTGCGTTATCCCATGTTGCCTTCTTGTCGAGGAATGCAGCATAGCATTTGTTGTGGTGGTAGACAGTCAGATGGTGGGGGATTTGTTCCGCGGTGATCTTGGTCTCACTGCACACTCGTTCCTCTTCCTCAGCATTCACAGGCGGTCGCGCTTGAATAATCATGACGCAGCTGATCATCGAGAACATCAGCAATGCGAATAGTCGTGTGATTGGAGTCATGTTGACTGATAGGGTTTGGTGTCGGAGTGTTTGGTGAAAGTCGATGGATTCAGCAACCGGTTAGAATTGAAATGAAACTGAAACGCTCAATGTGGAATCTCAAAACCGTAAGAAAGTGGCGGGCCTCGCAGGTTTGCAGCTTCTATTATATTTTGTAACCAGTGAAAAGCACTTCAGTGTGTCATGCATCATTATCAGAAATTCAAAGAAAGACTTTTGTTAATCAGAAACATTTACGTTTTGATCTGGCAATAATTCTTATTTTCAGCATCATTGATTCTGTCTGACCTCACTGCGGACCAATTGAATGAACATCACCCAGTACATTACGTACATCGGTATTGCGATCAATAGACAAATAACGGCGAGGGTGATCCAAGGCCATATTAGGGATACATTGCTTTCGGTGTCTTTATCGTTCTTTTCATCTTGATTCTTCTTGTCTTTTGCGGTACTCGATTGAATTGGATTGGTTGTGGTCGGTGTTGTGGTGATCTCTGAAGCGACATGGCGTGGCTCATCGTGAGCCGTCGTGTTCTTGCTGGCATTTCAATAACTGGCAATTTTAGAAACGTTGCGCACTTCCGTGCTAACTCAATCAGTAATTTAAAGCTTGAACATCTACTATAGCGGGTCCGAATACTCCTCCCCCTGTCAGAATCTGTATTCTCGACCGAATGAAACCTCGTCTGAAACATTTGTTGCTGTGTATAGCTGTGCAACAAACAAACATAAATGTCTTGCAGACATCCCACAAAACAACCACATCAACAAGGACCACCACAACGTGCAACAACGGAGGAGGAGCAGACAAACGGCAGGATGGTGACGACGACACGGGTTTCGACGCGAGCAGATACCCATTCCCGGTGACGTTCGTTGTGATCTGCATTGTCATGGTCTGTCTCTTCTGGACTCACCATCATTGTGCTCCTCAAGTCAAAGTAGACATTCAACCAAACAATGTCATCTTGAAGCGGAAATTTTCCGAATATTAACGATACTTTGCCTGATTTTCTTTTGAGCAGATACTGCAGTAGAAATCGTTTTTTCTCACTGTATTAAAGGGCCTCCGTCTTAAAACGTAGCTTTTCTGGTAAAAATTGGCAACAATATATCGCAATGTTCCGAAATTTCTGCTTCAAGATGACTTTATTTGGTTGAATGTCTACTTTGACTTGATGAGCACAATGCTGGTGAGTCAAATGGAGAAGAGACAGACAAAGACAATGCAGATCACAACGAACGTCACCGCGAATGGATGGCTGCTCGCGTCGAAACCCGTGTCGTCTTCGTCTGGATGTTTGCCACCTCCTCCTCCTCCGTTCTTGCCCATTGTGGTGGTCGTCGTTGATGTGGTTGTTGTGCTAAACTCTGTAATTAAACTTCGCATTGTGCTTCCGAATGAAAACAAAGTGCCAATTCCTACAAGAAAGTAATGATTAATTTTTTACCTCCAGGTGTGAATTGGCACACAAAGCCAGTCGACATTTCCTCAGGCTCTTTGCACTTATGATCGAGGAGACCAACACCAGATCCTGGAGGGCATGTGAACGTAGCGCAATATTCCAATGCTGATGTACCCGCTGCCGACGATTCCCACATGTCGGGGTCCACTTTGCTGTTATCAGCAAGCCAGAACCATTTTTTCTTCCTATCCCAGCCACCGATCACTGTGGTCTGCACATCTGTTGGAATGTGCGCGCCCGTCCAATAGTGGGCATTGTCCCCGCTGCAGGACTGAGAGTATAAAAAGATGCCATTAGATCGGCAAAAGATTGTTGTCTTTCCTGGGTGCTTTGTAATCTGGTCAGTGTCATGTAGCATCAGTGTCAGAAAATATGAAAAAATTGTGTGACAAGAATGACAGATCAGCGAGGTTTGGAATTCAACACAAAAATTCCCGCTTTTGCCGTCCGGATTCCTCCGTTTCACAAAATCGCAGATATGCGTCACAATTTTGATCAGGCATCAAACCGCAACTAGAGATATAGTGTTTGTTGACTATGATGATCCTATCAAATGCTTAATCAATATCATAACTGACTTACGTCATCTTGGAGAGACTTGAGTACAGCTTTGAAATCATCCTTGCTAACTACGGTAGCCAGAACGCCGTCTTTGAAGTGTTGTTCGCAGAGAATCTTGGCTTTGTCCCACGTGTAGGCGGGCTCGAAGAATCCGGCGTAGCAGATTCCGTTGTGGAAGATGGGGGCAGACGGCATTTCACCCTCGTGGCTTTCATTATTGACGCTCGATGCCATATAGTTGCAAACCAACTGTTCTTCCTCAGGATTCTCTGGCGGTCGCGCTTGAATAATGTTGAGGCAGCTGACTGTGAACATCAGCAATGCGAAAATGGATAGTCGTGTGGTTGGAGTCATGTTGATTGACAGCAAGGTTTGGTGTTGGGAATGATGGGTGAAATTTCGATGGATTCGGTAGATCGGTTGGAATTCAAATGAGTGTGATCAGCGGTCGTCGATGTTTTTCATTCAATTAAGTGCGGGGCTCACTATTTTGTTCAAGAACGTAATGTTATCTTGTAATTAGTTGTGGGGAATGTATGCACCAACATCAGAGATTTAAAAAGGGTTAATTTTAAGGCGAAATAGTTAAGTTACATTTGAATTTACATATTGATCAGATTATTAAAAATAATTTTGAACGTCAGTGGTTTTGTCTAGCCTCCCCACGGACCAACTGAATGAACATCACCCAATACATTACGTACATAGGTATTGCGATTAATAGACAAATTACGGTCAGTGTGATCCAAGGCCAAAGTCGAAGTGGTAGTGGTGGTTGTTGTGGTTGTGATCTCTGAAGTCGGCTACAAATCAAGTGGCTCCTCCTAAGCCGCACAGAGAAGTTCGTTAAACCTTAAGTTCGTCTGAAACCTTTGTTGCTGTGTAGTTGTGCGACAAGTAATCATAAAAGCACTGGAGACATTCCAACAACAATCACACCAACGACAACCACAGCAACGGGCAAAAACGGTACATTGGGTTTAGGGGGACAAACAGCCAGATGGTTACGACGACATGAGCTTCGACGCGAACAGCTACCCATTCCCGGTTACGTTCGCTGTGATCTGCGTTGTCGTGGTCCGTCTCTTCTACATTGGACTCACCATCATTGTGCTCATCATGTCAAAGTGAACATTCAGCCTAGCATGTCCACGTATAAGAGACCATTAACCAGGAAGTTGAAGATGTATCCTTCTTCGAAGTGAACAGCCCTTACACAAAAGAAAATAGGCATGTTCATTAAATTGGTCGGAAAATTTCAGCTTCAAGATGACTTTGTTTGATTGAATGTCTACTTGGACTTGATGAGCACAATGATGGTGAGTCCAATGGAGAAGAGACAGACTATGACAATGCAGATCACAACGAATGTCACCGGGAATGGGTACCTGCTCGCGTCGAAACCCGTGTTGTTGTCACCATCTGGATGATTGTTCGTCCAGTGATGCGCTGCCGCATAATTCATCCAACAGCCCGGTTACTTTTTCGTTTTCGCATTCGTACTGCACTTTCACGCAAAACGCGTTATGGGACCCTCCGGCTGTCAACATTTCGCTGGTAAACCATTCACTTTTCGAAATGTTAGTTCCATCTGATGTCCAGATGAACAGCTCCCTCTTTCGATTGGCGACTATCGCCTCTGACCGAAGGCTTTTGGGAAGATGTCCGCAGGTCCAAACGAACGGGTTGACGTTGGCTTCGCAAGCAAAGCTGGTGTTGGCCTGGAAAGTTGGGCAATGACTTTATCTAAACTATAGTTGAAAGTCCCAAATTTTTAGGATGATCAACATGATCGATGATAGATACCTTTGATTTGAAGGCGTGGACGACATCGTTGAATTGTTCCAAGTCTTTAACAGCCGGCAATGTACCTTTGACGAAGGAGGTGATGCACGAAGCGTTTGCGTGATCCCATGTTGCCTTCTTGTCGAGGAAGGCAGCATAGCATTTGTTGTGGTGGTAGACAGTCAGATGGTGGGGGATTTGTTCCGCGGTGATCTTGGTCTCACTGCACACTCGTTCCTCTTCCTCAGCATTCACAGGCGGTCGCGCTTGAATAATCATGACGCAGCTGATCATCGAGAACGAGCGACTAGTTATACGGAAAATCCACCCGAATTCAAATTGCCGCCAAAACCAATGCCAGAGAATAAAGGGAGGTTACGTGTCAATCTTCCCAGCTCGTGCGGCGTAATGGATTCGGGACACGATCGTGTTCGGGACTTGCCAATGCGCACATGTGGGCCATCGGCCCAACCCGGCCCAAATTGCTAAAATATCAAGTCAAAACCACGTTTTTGCGGCAAAAATCTCCAAAAATTTGCGCTTCACCTTTGCGCTTCGCCTCGGGTACGTCTGTTCCCCCTCCATGGTACGCCTGCCCCACTGTTCCCCCTCCGGGTACGTCTGCTCCCCCAATTTTTACCTAAAATAGGCAAATTTTGGCCTAAAATAGGCATTTTTTGGCCTAAAATGGGTGACTTTTAGGTCAATGATGTCAAAAGTCGCCAAAATACCCTTTTTATGGAGAATTTTTTCCGAAAAGGGGCAAAAATGAGCCAAATTTTTCGAACTCAAAAAATGACTTTTCTCCCAATTTGGGTCCTCCCCCCCCCCCTTCCGGGTCCCTCCCCCCCCCTTCCCCCCAGGTGGGTACGTCTGTTCCCCCTCCGAAAAAAAGGGGGGTACCGCCTGTTCCCCCTCCGGACCAGGAACTACACTGCTTAGGGGTATTTTGTGGAACATTTTTTGAGATTTTGGGCAGCGAAAAAAATACAGCCCCCCAAAAATACAGCCCCCCTAAAAGGGGTCAGTGAAAAAATACAGCCCCCCTTGTATTTTAGGTTTTACGGTAAGTTACCCCGGCATCTCCCCCTCTTTTTGGCCGCAAGAACCGTCCAGTATCTCCCCCTCATGCCTCAGAAGTAGCCACAGTACTGGGGGCGGTGTAGTTCCTGGGGGGAGGGGGTGCCCCCCTCGCAGTGCAGTTCCTGGGGGGAGGGGGTTCCCCATCGGGTACGTCTGCTTCCCCTCCATGGTACGCCTGCCCCACTGTTCCCCGTCCCCCTCCGGGTACGTCTGCTCCCCCAATTTTTACCTAAAATAGGCAAATTTTGGCCTAAAATAGGCATTTTTAGGCATAAAATGAGTGATTTTTAGGTCAATGTTGTCAAAAATCGCCAAAATACCCTTTTATGGAGAATTTTTTCCAAATAGGGGTAAAAATCGGTCAAATTTTCTACCTCGAAAAGTGACTTTTTCCTGGATTTGGGTCTTCCACCCCCCTTCCCCCCAGGGAGGTACACTAACCGCCGCGCCGGACCAGGAACCACACTGCCAGGAACTACACTGCGTCTATGCTTCATTGCACCACACAGGTGTCCACCAGCCAGCGCAGTCGTATTGGAACCGGATACCAGCAACGGTGGACGGTATGCTCGGTGGATTCCGCCATTTGTCGGATGTTGATGCAACGGATTCGCACAGCTTTCTAAAAAGTTTGAGGTCGAAGGTTTGTGTTGCTGTTTTTGTTCATCGGTGTTATTCCGTGATGAATAAAAATTAGGACCAATTACGAAATTGTTTCTGGTGCACTTTGCAAAATCAGATGTCTGTTGACTTTCACTTGCAACTTGCAATGGTAGACTCAGGCTGTTGGACTCAACTGCCTGCTACTGTTAGACTCATGCATTTGGGTCGCGCGCTCGACTGCGGTGCCGGTATCGGCCGGGTGACCAAAGTGACGTGCTTTCCTTCTTCGATTCCGTCGACATGGTGGACATTACTGACAATTTCATTCAATCCAGTGCCGACTATCTGGGGCCGGAATTCAATGAACGAGTAGTACGGTTGGGCGATGTTTCATTACTTATTTTGGGTAACCGAACTCTTGTTAAGGCAGTCGCTTTTTCGTTGACTTTGCAAGTCTCAATCCAGTTGACGTCAGGGTAGTACTTGGAGGGTGGCGGTGGGGAGGGGGGGTCCCCCAAAATTCATCTATCTATCGTCAACACTTTTTGATTTCATCTATCTATCGTCAACACTTATGGGCAAATCTATCTATCGTCAACAAATTCTGGGAACAATCTATCTATCGTCAACATATTTCGACACCAAAATGGGTATTTTTGCCTCAAAATGGCTCAAAATCGGTATTTTTGTCCCAAAGATGCAAAAAATCGCGCGCTACGCGCGGATTTAGTACGTCCAAGTACATTTTCATTAATATTTACACATTATTACCAACATAGTACACTATACTATACCTTGATTTTTGGCGACCCCCCCCCACCACTGTAGTGGCTGGGGGGATGGGGGGATCCCCCCCTAAGGGGTATCTATCTCGAGTCAACCCTAAGGGGGGATGGGGGGAGGGTATCTATCTCGAGCCGACCCCAAAGGGTATATCGAGTAAGTAGATTTATGGTTTTCAAAGGCAAAAATAGGTGTTTTTCGATCTCGAGACCCCCAAAAATCGCGGGCTCCGCGCGCAAACACTCAAAAATGGTCATTTTAGGCCAATTTTCGGCAAAAATGTCAAAAAATACCCATTTTTAGGCCAATTTTGCAGTAAAATCGTATGCAAAAAACGGCCTTTTTCGCCTTTTGACGGACCATAGGGGTAGACCCCCCCAGATTTCGGACTTGGGTCATCTATCTATCGTCAACACATTTCGGGTCCCAATCTATCTATCGTCCACACCCTGACCAAGTACTACACTGGTTGACGTTGACTCTGCAAGGCAGTTTCTTCACATAACTTTGTGAACATTTTCTAGCTGAAAATTCAAATTCTGAAAATGCACATACCCAAAACATACCGATCGTTATATCATGCAACACCATGATGGGCAACGCATTTTTTGTATTTTCCAGAAAACTGGTCAACGGCTGCAAGGCCTACGATGACATGCGATGGGACAACTGTTTTCTTTTCTTTTTCTTTAGATAGTCCTGAAACAAACTGTTGCTATC